>CAUYRH010065858.1:0-12724 GCA_963574655.1 Perodicticus potto | reverse complement strand
GGATTTTTCTAGCTGTTTCCTAAATAATAACTTCAAACTTTCTTTTGGCTCACAAGTGTAGGTGGTCTGTGGTTGGCTGTCTTCATTGCCTGCCTCCGTAGAAGATGGAGGGTTCCAGGACTTTACTCGTGAATGATGTATATAGGAATGTGCAAAATGTCATATATAGGCTTTTATTCTGAAATAATTTCCTTTTAGATTTATTGATGATTTTGTTTCTAAGGTGCTGGTTTCCTGAATACCAACCAATTTTGTTTCTAAGGTGCTGGTTTCCTGAATACCAACCAAGCATAAACTCTGATAGATATATTTCTGTCCTTCTTTTTTGACATATTAAAATTTAAATAAGGATCAGCTTTTTAAAACATGTGGGTTATTCTTTTGGTAAAAATTGTTGACTTAATACATATTCAAATATACTTAATTGTTGACTTAATACATATTCAAATATACTTAAATTTGAATGTAGCGATCACTAAATTGTAGTTGGCCTAATTATAGTATAATTCAAATAGCTATTTGACAGCTTCTCAAAGCACATAGAGAATATTTTATTGCCAAAAGGTTATTGACAATCAAGTGAAACCCATGACTTAATACATGTTTTGAAGCTTAATTTAAAGCTTCTATATGCTCTGTAATCATTAGCACATTCTCTCATCAGGTAGCATATTTTTTATTTTTATAGTGGCAAATGAAATTCAAAAACAGTGATTTTTTTCCAGGCTTGTCCATTCAGTAGAATAGCTGAAAAGAAATCTTTGCATTTTTTGATTTCTAATTCATTTCCTACAATTTTTCTATTTGCAGTTTTTAAAAATTGACTCAGAGTATTCACAGATTAGATGCTTTAGTTTTTTTTGTTTTTTTTTGAGACGGAGTCTTAGTTTGTTGCACTCAGTAGAGTGCCCTGGCGTCATAGCTCACAGCAATCTCAAACTCCAGGGCTTAAGCGATTCTCCTGCGTCATCCTCCATCTTTGATTCTGTGTGGCCCTATGTTTTCTGTAAGACTATAAAGGTACTCATGCATCGTGATTGTAAAGGTTGCACAGACTGTAGATACCCAGACCCTTGACCTGAATGTCAGGACTGTGTGACCGTCGTCATCTGATACCCGACAGTGGTGACCAGCATGGTGCTTCCCCGGCTCACTTGTGAATCTCCTAAGAGGGAAACATTTCCAAGCAAAACCGATGACCAGTTGCAACCGCACCAGTTGCAGGTGCGTGGCTGAGGAAAGTCATAGTGTTTTTGTTAGACTAAAGTGTAAATGTATTGCCCCTCATAAATTTACATTTGATTGCAATTTATTACACGTTAGGCAAGATTGAAACTGCCCCAGAGAGGACACTGCTGAAGTGTCTAAGGTAGGGATACCCACTTATCCCTTAAAGTCCCCGTGTCAGCCTTGCTGTTAATAACAACTTTTATATACAACTCTTTCCTTTTTCTGTGGGATTTTTGGTCAGATGTGTAAAACGGTCTGCCCAGAATTTTAGAGACTTCTCTGGAATACTGAGGCACTTCTGTGCTAATGTCCTCGCCAGAGGCGTTATAGGTTGTCTTTGTTTGAATGAGAGCGAAGGTGCATGACCTGAGGACACAGGGGGGTCCTCCTCCCTGGACACCGGTCTGAACGGTGGTAAACTGTGTTGAGAGCTCCTGCGTGGGGGGGAGAGGGGATGCAGAGTTCAGCATGCGCGTTACAAAGAAAATTGCTCAAATTGCTTCTTCCTGTCATGAGAAGAAGCTGCGAGTGACCGAGTTGGGCATGATTTGCCCTCGTGGAGTAATGCTGGGGTCGCTGCATGGACGACTCTTGTTGACGGAGAAAGAAAAACACAAAGAAGGATGTGGTGCTCCGCTCTGCCCACCACGCGAGTTAACGTGCGTGAGCAGAAGGAAAGTTTATTTCTTATCTTTGCAGACAGCACTAACATGTTTTCTTCTGACAGGTCAAGACCATAATTGTTCCTGATTTTATATTACCAGAAAATACTCATTTTGTATATTATATATGTATTTAAAAAGCCTGTTAGCATGTGGGACTTTCTCTTTAATGCCATTTTTCCTAAAAGAGTCAAAGTTTTATAAACTAAAAATTGATCGCAGACCCACGATGAGCAGGGGATGGAGCAGTGGACATGATACCCCAAGTCCCGCTTTCCCGGAGCTCTGGTCTCCTCTCCCTGGAGCAGAGGTGAGAATAGCTCTCTGACAGTGAGGGCAGTGCCGAAGGGTAACTGGGGTCCTTCTCTGCCCGCCAGGAACATAAGTTTTTTAGAGTTGGAAAATCATTTGTCTATTTGCTGGTTAAAAAATTATAAAGTAATCAGGTGATTCTGGTTTGGCTACTTAAAGTGCTGAGATTGTGCAGGTTAGCGCCGTTCCCCCTTAAGTTGGTATAAAGTTCTCCCATTCTGTGGGTTCTTCTTGTGAATCCTTTTCTGCCTAATCTTGGAAAAGAGTTCCTCGTTTCATCACGTATTAAATGAAAACTCTGTATCCTCCATTCATATAAACGTAATAATGCTTCAGACCTCCTAAATTCTACTCACACAATCTAGGAATTGTGAAAAAGGCTTGTTAAGAAGAATCTATCACATTTTTAAAGTTTTAAAATCAATTGAGCTGACAGCTAACATAAAAATAAAAGCTGTGCCTAGTTGGCAGTAAAGGGTTTGAAAGAACAGCTCATCTCAGGCGGTGCCTGTGGCTCAAAGGACTAGGGCGCTGGGCCCGTTTACAGGAGGTTGTGAGTTCAAACCTGGCCAAAAAAAAAAAAAAAGAACAACACAGAAATGGAAGGAAGGCTTGTTTAGAATGGAGAGGGGACTGGCGCTTTTTTCTTCCCAATGATTTTTAACTAATGGTAATAAAGGCTTCTTTGAGGTGCATTAATAAGTGTGATAGACATAAAATAACAAAGTATTATGTATGAAGTGTTTCTCTTTCCTACTGATTAGTTTTCTTTTTTGGGCTGGGGCTGGGTTTGAACTCACCACCTCTGGTCTATGGGGTCGGTGCCTACTCCTTTAAGGCACAGGCGCTGCCCAGCCTACTCATTAGTTTTTAATAGTCATTTCATAACTCAATCAAGAGTTTCTTTCAGAGCACTGCTGGACTTCTTAAAGTTCGTAATGAGTTTTTTCTAGATGTTCAAAGGTCTTAGGGACACATGCCCTTGGGCTGCTTCAGGTCTTAGAACAGCAGAGACCAAGGAAATCTCTATTTTTTCCTTCTCTGTTGAGAATTAATGAGATGTAATCTCCATTTATTATATTACTTTTCATTTATTTTATTTCAGATTAACATAAGGGTACAAACCGTGAGGTTGTGTAGTTTACACATGCAGGTTAAAGTCCGGGTGGCTGCGTCCTCACCTGGGGAGCGGGCTACGATCCACTCCTTGTACCCGTTGGGTGGGAACATACTTAGTCCCCTCCCCCTTCTTGAATTTAATGGAGTTTTTCTCTCACGTGGGTCTGTGATTGTTAATCGCCTAGTTTCAAAGTGGTATTGAGCACATGTCGTGCTTATATTTCCAATCTTGTGATAGGATAATGTTCTCCAAATCCATCCAGGTTGTTCCACAGGATGCAAAATCCCTATCTTTTTTACGACTGAATGTATTTCATGCTATGCATATGCCACAGTTTATTAATCCATTTGCGTGTTGACGGGCACTTGGGTCATTTCCTCATCTTTGAGATTGTGAACTGAGCGGCTGTGAACATTCGAGTGCAAATGCCCTGTGGTAAACTGCCCAGTGGTGGACCGCAGGGTCAGGTGGGAGGTCTGCGTTTAGTTCTTTGAGGCCTCTCTGTACTTCTTTCCACGCAGGCTGCACTAGTTTGCAGCCCGTCAGCAGTGTACGAGTGTTCCCTTCTCTCTGCACTCACCAGCAATTGCCCTGGGAACGTGTGATGGGAGCTACTCTCACTGGGGCCACTCTCTCAAAGTGGCTTGGCTGACATTTCTGACCGTGTGATGGGAGCTACTCTCACTGGGGTGAGGTGACCTCTCAAAGTGGCTTTGCTGACATTTCTCTGATAATTAGGGATGAGGAGCATTTTTTCGTGTGTTTATTGGCCATTTTTCTATCCTTAGGAGAGAAGTTTCTATTCGTGTCTCTTGCCGAGTTTTTAGTGGGGCCGCGTGCCTTGTTCTTGTAGATATGTTCCTTGTAGACTCTGAGGACCAGCCCTTTGTCTGATTCGTAGCACACAAATATCTTCTTCCACTCGGAAGGTTGTCTTTTTGCTTTGTGCCCTTAGCTATGCCAAACCTTTAAACCTGATTGGATCCCGTTTATTTGTTTTTGTTGCTGCTGCAATTGCTAATGGAGGCTTCTTCATACATTCTTTCCCTAGATCACAAGTTTTTCCCACACTATCTTCTAGGGTTTTTATAGTTACTTTTCATTTTTTATAGAATCAGTTTTATTTTCTAGAGTGATAGACCATTCTCTCTGTTCAAATGAAACTAGATAACGGCTTTCTGATTCTGAGGAGTGTGATAGATAATGTTTTTCCCTGTTTGGGCATTAATAATAAAAACTGGATTCTAACTGTGCACACACACATTCACTTGAATTGCCATTTTTACATGGCAGTGAGATTCAGTTCAAATTCCCTGTGCCTATCACTATTTCCCCAACTTAGAAATGTTCCACATGACTCCGGCGTGAAGCATTTATATAAAGATCGTTAAGACCTGTGTTGCCCAATATAATACCTAATAGGCACTCGTCGCTAGTTAACTTAATTAAAATAAAGTAAAAGCAGAAATTTCTTTTCTTGGTCACATGTTAAGCGCTCTGTACCCGTGTGTGGCTAGTGGCTGCCTTATTGGGACGCACAGTTACAGAACATTTTTGGAAAGGTTTATTCAACAATGCTGATACAACTGTCTGATCAGAAGTTTTTTAATAAAACAGCATTATTAAAACAGAATTATTTAATTACTTTTCCTGTTCCCTTAATCCCTAGAGCACATATCCATAAAATTGTTTCTAAAAAATGTATCAATACACTTATTAATGTATTTACTATCAGAAATTTCTATGTACTCACACTCTAGAGAGCAAAGATCTTCAGATTACTTCTTCATGGTGGCTCACGCCTGCAACCCCAGCACTCTGGGAGGCTGAGGTGGGTGGATTGCTTGAGTTCAGAAGTTGGAGATCAGCCTGAAGTAGAGTGAGATGCTGTCTCTAAAAAACAGTCAGGCATTGTAGCAGGCGCCTGTAGTCCCAGTTATACAGGAGGCTGAAGAAGAGAATCACTTGAGCCCAAGATTTTGAGGTTGCTGTGAGCTGTGACACCACAGCACTCTACCAAGAGTGACAAAGTGCGACTATCTCAAAAAAAAAAAAAAAAAAAAAAAGGTGAGCTCATTATCTGCACTCAGGACCCATGACCAATAAAGACCAAATTAAAAAGAAAAAAAGACTTTATTCAAAGTGAAGAGATTTCAGATGATGGGATCCTGGCAGCCTGAGTTGGCTAATGGGAGAAATTTTTAGCGTGACCAACTGTCCTAGTTTGCCTGGTATCAAATGGGGCTCTTGCCATGTGGGCTTGTCAGTGATAAAATGTGGAAAGTTCCAGGCAAACCGGATGCGTTAATCACTTTAGGTGGTGCTGTAAGCATGGACTTAGAGATAAGACAGATCTGATGTAAATTCTGGCTAACCTGTTTGCTCTGTGAGTCAAAAAATTGAAGCTTCATGGGCCTAGCCAACTAATTTTTAAATGGCCATCCTAATTTTTAAGTAAATATGTTGAATGCAGTCATTGTGGAAAGGTTATAAGAAATAATGATAATGAAATACCTGAAATACAGTACCTGCTTATTCAATGAGAGCTTTATTATTGAGGTAGAATTGATGATAAATACGATGATAGAGATAGCATCCTGGAGAAGAAAACGTCTCCGTTTATCTGATCATTAGCTGCTCTGTCATTATCATGGCCAAGTTAACTGACTGGTTCACATACATGTGTTTACACTGAAATGAACTTAAAAGTCAACAGAGATAGTCGTCAGCCACACAAATGACAGGAAAATTAATGATGTGCTGGCCTCTGGCTTATGATATTAAGGTAATTAGGTTGTAGCATTTTATTTATTTTATTTTATTTTACTTTTTCTTTTGAGACAGAGTCTCACTATGTCAACCTTGATAGAGTGCTAAGGAGTCTCAGCTCACAGCAACCTCAAACTCTTGGGCTTAATTGATTCTCTTGCCTCAGCCTCCTAAGTAGCTGGGACTGCAGGCACCCACCACAACGCTCAGCTATGTTTTGTTGTTGTTGTTGTAGTTGTCATTATTGTTTAGCAGGCCTGGACTGGGTTCGAACCCACCAGCCCTGGTGTATGTGGCTGGCACCCTAACCACTGAGCCAGAAGTCAGGTTGAAATATTATTTTTTTTTTTAGAGACAGAGTCTCACTTTGTTGCCCTTGGTAGAGTGCCATGGCATCCCAGCTCACAGTAACCTCCAGCTCTTGGGCTTAGGCGATTCTCTTACCTCAGCCTCCCGGGTAGCTGGGACTATGGGCACCTGCCACAACGCCCAGCTATTTTTTTGTTGCAGTTTGGCTGGGGCCAGGTTCGAACCCGCCACCCTTGGTATATGGGTCACTGAGCCACAGGCGCCGCCCCAGGTTGAAGTATTTTAAAGAGGGTAAACGTCATGTCTCATAATCTTTCCCCAAGTTTCAGAATCGTACAATTATTGAAAAAATGCTTACCATAATTGAAAATCAGTGCAGATAATTACAGGATTTCAGAATCCTAATACTAGCTGTAATTAGATGACATGGTTGTATCAGAATGGCTGGGGTCCTTTATTATCTGTTCTCTCCCTTTCACATTTTAGCTGGACATACAGATACCCAAAATAAAGGTCATAGTTACTTAACATGGTAAAAACTATGAAAACAGAGAGCATAATTTCTAGCTAGCTGTGGCCATCTAAATTTTAGCAGCAGTCCATGGACAGGAGTCATGCACACAGCTGCTTCTACCCTCCCCTTTCCCGTGAGTCCTTGTGGATGAAGACAACTCAGTTCTGGAACAACAACTAGAAAGCAGGACTCTAGTTGCTTAGCTCAGATGTTACATAAAGGGAAGATGTATCTTTAGTCTGTATTGTGTTGAGTCTTAATTTAGTAGTTAATAAAATAGAACTAATCTAATGATCAATAAAATGAATACAACACTACACTAGAACTCATACATGATCAATACAGCAACTGGAGTAGAGGGGGAACATAATGGAAACACTTTCATATTTTAATATGTATCTTCCCTCCTTCTTCCTTGTAGATTTCATTAACCAACTGATGACAGGAACCATAGCTTGGGGGGGTCCAGGGCAGGGACTAGCCTCCCACGGGGTGCTGTCTTCGTGGTACTGCAGTCTGAACAGGCACGACCTTTTTCTTTTTTTCTAAATTTTGGAAGATTACAGGGGTACACACATTTTATTTACATAATTTGCTTTCGTACATTTTAAGTTAAAGTTTTAAGTGTGCCCTTCACCCAGAGTGTGTGCATTGCATCCATCAAGGAATTTACTCAACCCCTCCTCGCCCTCCCACCTGCTTGATTTCCGCCAAGTTTTATTTCCATATGTGCACGTAAGTGTAGATTGACTAGTTCTAATTTAATAGTGAGTACATGTGGTGTTTGTTTTTCCATTCTTGCAGACTTCACTCAGAAGAACGATCTCAGTCCTATCCGGGTTGTTTCAAAAGATACCTGATGGCCGTTTTTCCCTTCCCCCCCCAGGTCATGTCATTTTTATTTTATTTTTATTTTATTTTTATTGAATCATAGCGGTGTACATTTGTTCAATCATTGATGGCTGTTTTTTTAAGCAGCTGTGTGGTGCCCCATGGCACACCTACACCACATTACTGTGTTACAGTTTAGAAGGTCACTTTCAAGGCCAGGTTTGGTGGCTCAAGCTTGTGGTCCCAGGCTACTTGGGAGGCTGAGAGAGGACACTGCTTGAGCTCAGGTGTCCAAGGCTGTAGTGACCTATGATCCGGCCACTGCACTCCAGCCTGGTGACAGAGCAAAACCCTGTCCCTAAAAAACAACAAAAAAAGTCATCTTTACATCTGTTATTTTAGTCTTTGCCCAAGTTGTACGAGATAGGTCACTTCCTGCATTGTATAGGTGAGGAAGCAGAAACTCAGAAAGACCGACCCACACAGTTCACGTAAGCCAGCAGGTGGTGGGCTGGAAGCCAGGCTCAGAGGTGGAACCCACCAACGGATCCAACTGATGTGTAACTACGTTTGTTTTCTATTGGAAAGTGTACTATTATGAATAGAAGCTATTCTTTTGGTGGAAAAATAGGAAACTTTCTAATGTGGAGGTCATGGCTTTCTTCCCAATAGTTGATGGTCTTGAAAAAGTTCCTTGGAGCATTAGCGACCACCCTGGAAAGGATTCTGTGTCCATCATTGGGGAGGTGCTGCAGGCACTACTTCTACTCTATTTCTAATTGTGAAAGTTTCACAATTCAGATCTATCTATTAAAGATCTTGAATAATCCTGGGTGGCGCCTGTGGCTCAGTGGGTAGGATGCTGGCCCATATACCAAGGGTCGTGGGTTTGAACCCGGCCCTGGCCAGCTAAAACAGCAGTGCCAACTGCAACAAAAAATAGCTGGGCATTGTGGCAGGTGCCTGTAGTCCCAGCTTCTCAGGAGGCTGAGGCAAGAGAATTGCTTAAGCCCAAGAGTTGGTGGTTGCTGTGAGCTGTGACACCTTAGCACTCTACCGCCGAGGGCAACAGAGTGAGACTCTGTCTCAAAAAAAAGAAAAAAAAAATCTTGAGTAATCCTATTGTAAAGAGGTTTGCTTAACTGAAAATCTGACTCCATCAAACTCATTCTCTGTAGAACTTCCTTTCTATGGGTGTAGTAAAGTAGAATGCTCTCCAGAAGTCCTGCCTTCCCACTAGACAGTTCTTTTTCTGGTAGAGACATATATATTAGAGGCCTAAAACTTGAAGGCATTTTATACACAATCATCTACTGAATTTATTAAACCACAAAGTCATATACCCACAAAGATGCTTAGGGATTTGAGATACGTGGGAAGCAGACAGCTCATTCATTCTTGGACTTTATGGACCATAATTCTTGGAAAGTTCTTTTTATGGATTTGGCAATACTAGATATTCCTCAGGGAAATCGTGTCTGCTATACATCCGATCCTGTATTGCTAATGTTTTTAGAATCTGTGACTCAGAATACGGCAAATGTGCCTCAGGTTGCTTGAGGGGAAAATCTAATAATTACATGTGGACCCCATGAAGCCACGAGACTGGGCACTGTAGTGATTGTGGGAAATTAAAAAATATTTTTAAAATTTCCCAGTTTCATATGTAGGGAAAAACTCAAGGAGACTGCTAGTTCCTTTCAAAATTTTACAAGTTGAGAAAAGCTTATTGACTTTGGATTTTTACCTACTGGTTATGTTACTTACGCATTAAATTCTTTGCTCACCAAAGAGCATAAAGGTCCTGGATTTTAAAGTTAGAGAGAAGACGTGGACGCCAACCTGGATGATACAAAGATAAAGATAAAACTGTATCGTTGTCACAGTGATTTGTTACTGTCCTGGCTGTTATGGGGCGTACGTGGCAATGGCCATGTTTATTAGGAAGGACTACAAAATGTTCCCTGGGAAGTTTCAGTTTAAGCGTGTAGATTAAAAATAGTCCTGGATTAGAGGAAGATAGAGTTTAATATGGGTAAGGGCGCCCAGGAGCCCAATTATTTTAAGATTGTAATTCTCTGCAAAGTAATTTGTATGTTTATTATAATTCCAAAGTAAATCTTGATAGGCTTTTCATTTGAGGTTTGACATAAACATTTGCAGAATCATCTAGATGAATAAACAAAAGAGAACGTCCAGGAACATTTTATAACCTGAAGAAACACTCTTTCAAATATTCTTTTAAGTGTGGACCCATCAATTACTCTCCCTCAGCCCATCCTCCCCCACCTCCCTTTCCCCATGATTGCATTTATGTACACAAGCATGATTTAATAAAAATAAATAAATGAATGAATAAAAATGAAATATTCTTTTAGGGAGCATGTTCTCATGGCACTAAATGAGATATGTTCTGATAGAGTCTGTAAAATTGCATCTAAGCGCTCCAGAAAGAAAGGTAAAGTCTATGGGGTTTTTTTTTTTTCAGTTGTAATGATATTCATTTTCAGAGGATGTTATTTCGCCTGTTTAAATGTTATGATTTGCCTTTTTGTTGTTGACTCTTTAGAGTAGCTTTGGTTAATACTTTGGCTACACTGAAGAACAATGTAGCAGGCTGTATCAAACTTAAATGTAGACAACTAGAAAAGATGTATTCCGTACACATGTGCTCTCTGGTGTGCACACGAATAACCTTTGTATAGTCGGGAAACTTGCCCTGATTATCCAGGGGCACATTAGTCACACTGCCCGGTATGTATAGTCTTTGAAACAAATAATTAATCACCTCCAAAACTATTCAGTATTACTATAACCAGCTGTTAAACACCTGTGTACACAGTGACATGCCTTACTTTGTTCAAGCTCATTGGCCAAAGCACGTCTTTCAGCCATGGTGGCAGGGAATTAGGGTTCTCTTGTGTGACCAAGGGAGAGAGGAACCCACGCTGCTGACAGGTGAGTAGTGTCTGCGAGCAGGCCCAGTCATCACAGCATCCCCGTTAATCCCCAGAATCACGTGGGAGAGAGAGCTTACTGGGAGGATGTGAAAGTTTGCTTTTCTTTATTCATGCCCACCTTTAAAAGTGAAACACTATTTTGTGATGTGTCTAATTAAATGGAACTATCAAGCATTTCAAAGTTCAAAGAAGCTTATTTTTTTTTAATTGTAAAAGTACATGTTATCTATTCTTCAGGAAGAGATTTTTCAAATACCAAATTTAAGCAAGAGAAAAACCAATTTGCGGTACAGAGACTTTTCAGTATATTTTCACTGTTTCTTTCTGTGGATTTCATGCTTGCTTTTTAGCTTTTTGAACCGAGGAGCGGGAGCCACACAGCTGAAGACATTCTGGCACCCAGCTTCTCAGGCTCTCCATCCCTCCCCCCCACTCCCGCCCCATTCCTTTCTTCTCTTCCTCCTTTTCCCCTACTTCTAAGCTAACTGTGGGAGTTTCTCAGCAAACTCTTCCCACTGTTCAAGAAGTAACGTTTAATTCACAAACTTGCAACAGGTTTATGCCAATGTCTGATTCTTTTTACAAATAGATTAATTTACGATAGATATACAAGAAATATAGCTGTGCCATATGTTTGAGACTGTATTTTGGAAGAATAGTTTATATTTCACAAATGCCCCTTCTGTACCCCCTAGTCATATGATTTTTATAGATCTATTTCACACTTACTTTACTCTGATTGCCTCTATGGAAAAGGTGTACCAACCAGTCTCTATTAAGCCTGGAGATCGCTAAGGTTGAATCATAATAAAACCTGACATTTGCATCAAGCCTTAAATGAAGGGTCGGCAACTTATATGCCAACAGGGACCTGAAATTTCACTGATAAATGACCTGGGTTGGGTGGAAATTCTTACAAATACAGACATGAGTGTGTGTGGTGGTGGGAGTGTTACTCGAATTTAGATGATTGTGGCCATGGCCAGACTATTTTATTATGAAGAAAAGCCCAAATCCCATATTTTATGGGAAATATCCAGATTTAAAAAATTTAAACTACGGTATTTTTAAAAATTCCCAAAGTCTCTTCGCTAACCACACACGTTGAGGCTACTAACCTTGCCTTAATAGTTTAAAGCAACAGTTCTCAACCTGTGGGTTGTGACCCCTTTGGGGTTCGAATGACCCTTTCGTGGGGTCACCTAAGACCTCCCTGCATATCAGATACTTACATTATGATTCATAACACTAGCAAAATTACAGTTATGAAGTAGCATCGAAAGTAATTTTATGGTTGGGGGTCACCATGACCATAGGAATTAGGTGTTAGGAAGGTTGAGAACCACTGGTTTAAAGACATTCATTAAGAGCCAGGTGCGTGGCTTCTGCCTGTAATCCCAGCACTCTGGGAGGCTGAGGCAGGTGGATCGCCTGAGCTCAGGAGTTCAAGAGCAGTCTGAGCCAGAGCGAAACCCTGTCTCTAAAAAAATAGTCAGCCATTGTGGCAGGAGCCTGTAGTCCCAGCTACTTGGGAGCTGAGGCAAAAGGATCTTTTAAGCCCAAGAGTTTGAGGTTGCTGTGAGCTGTGATGCCACAGCACTCTACTGAGGATGACAAAGTGAAACTCTGTCTCAAAAAAAAAAAGAAAAAGAAAAAGACATTTTTTAAATGTACCTCCATTGTCTCACTGAATCCCAGTAAGAATACTATGAGGTAATTTTTATTATTGCTGTTTTATAATTGTGGGTAATGAGGCTGAGAAGAATCAAGTAATTTTATTTTATTAAATCATAGCTGGGTACATTAGTGCAATCATGAGTACAATGTGCTGGTTTCATATACAATCTGAAATATTTTCATCAAACTGGTTAACATAGCCTTCATGGCATTTTCTTAGTTATTGTGTTAAGACATTTATATTCTGCATTTAGTGAGTTTCACCTTCTAAGATGCACCGTAGGTGTGGTCCCACCAATTCCCCTCCCTCTACCCATCCTCCCCCCTCTCCTCCCCTCCC
>CAUYRH010065857.1:0-95450 GCA_963574655.1 Perodicticus potto | reverse complement strand
AAATAAATAAATAAATAAATAAATAAATAAAATTTTAAGAAAATAGAAACAGAAAAAATTTCCTTTTGCTTGGATGAACAGTAACTCTTTGCATTAGTTGGCAATTTCCTTATTTATTAAAAACAGATATTCCTCTACTTTACATGTGATAGTTTAAGCATAGATGTTTGCCATGCCCAGAAGAAAGATTGTCCTTTTTCTGACAATCTTCCAGAGCTTTGCCTGGAAAGCATCTGATCGTAGGCTAACTCTAGGCCTTTCTCCGAAGCTGAAAATTTTCTGTTTTACAGGGATATCTAGTTTCCTTCTTCAAGGAAATCTTAGATTCAGAGAAGCTGTCATCTGCTCTGTTCCACCCTTGTTTGCAGTCACATGAAACTACACCGCAAAAAATTTTTTTGAGTCCTTTTCACTCTCACAGGTGTGCAGGCATGCTCGTGAGGATTAAATTACTTACATAAGGCAAAAAGAGTGACTCAAAGTCAGAACTCAAAAAAAGAATGTTCCTGTTGTGTTCTGCGATCCTCCAGATCAGGGATGAGAAAAAACAAGAAGTCAAAATAAAAGCTGCAAACCCAGCCCTCAGGAGTCCGTCAGGAGGGGCCTCTCCACAACTCCAGTGACCCGACTGTGGAGAGCAGTTTCTCTCCTGATATTCTGCTCCGATTGCGGAATGTTGTTCAGGCTGTGTTTGCATGTGCTCATGAGATCCTTGGCTGTGTTTTCACAACAAAAGAAGTCAGGCGCTCCTGAGACAAGTTAGTCCTCTCCTCTAAAACTGACATGCCACATTTAATTTTCTATTTAATTACCATGGCTAGTGGTTAGAAATAAAATTTCTAGAACCCTATATCCTGGCCTTGGTGCCACCAGGCAACCTTGAGGGAATCATTTGACCTCACTGTACGGTCCTCATCTACCAAATGAGTATAAGGAAAGCACCCATAGGGTTGTTGTAAGAATTAAAACTGTTCACAGATGTAAAACAACTGCAGTGCCTGGCACTTGGTCAGTGCTATGCAAATAGCAGCTTTTACAATAATTCATTTTGACAGATGGTTACACTGTTGCTAACTTTGTACTTAATTGCTGCTACTAAATGAGAAAGTCCTGATAGTTCTGGGAATCTGTTTCCTCATCTGTAAAATGAAGTTGTTACACCATTTAAAGGTAAGACTCTAGCTTTAATGGTCATTCTAAGATGCACACATTTGAATATGCATGTCCTTATCCCTTACGTTAAACTGTTCAAAAGTGTTTCTGTTGCAATTGTATGTGATGATCCTTTTCATTAGTTAATAAAAGATACAGAAAGTGTTTCAATTATGCCTAAGTCTTTATTGAGCACTATGTGTCAGGTATTATATTGGATGTCCGGGATTCAGCAATCAAAATCACAAAACAAATATCCCTTTAATTGTGGTGTTTTCATTTAGTATTCTTCTCTTGGCCTCTGGCTGTGTTCGCTACTTGATGGAATACTCAACTCAGTAAGTAAATATGGAAATAGAAACTAGGATCCCAATTCTAGCAGTATGTTTAAGTTATTTGGGGGAAATTTAATATGAGACTTAATGAAATTTTATAGAGATGTGAAAATACAAAACTTAAGAGTCTTAGGTGTCCCATTAAATTTCTAAAAGTTGTCTTTTTTTTCTCTTACAGTGACCACTACATCCATAATTTTTGAACCAGAAGAGCCAAGTTTATGCTTGCCAAGTTAATGCTAAATATATGCATTAAATAAAAAATCATACAAAATAAAACACAGCAAATTCCAGGTGCAAACATCCAAAATACAGACCAGTTTGTAAAAGGCCATGTTTCAAGCTTAGGACAAGTTTATTATTAAATAGAAAAATTATGTTGTGGATGTTCTAGAGATCACTTTGTAGACCTGATTTGGAAATTCCTCATAGTGTTTCTATATATAAAGTAGAGTCAAGGCACAGATCCAGGTTTGGATTTATATTGATTCTTAACCCTCTGTTGTTTAGTGTAAGGAGAATATGAGATAGTTTTTCTTGAATAGTTTGTCTAACCATACGGTAATTCTGAAGTTTGATTGTTTTGGAATTACAAAAAGAGCAATTTTATATAGTCCAACTTTATATTATTTGCTAATGATTTAAGGGAAAGTCTAATTGAATTTCCCTAGTAATGGAAATGTTTTATAGCTGTCACACCCAATATCGTAGCCACTAGCCAGTGCAGGAAATGTGGCTTGGGTGATGAGAGCACTGAATTTTTAATTATATTTAATTTCAATTAGCTGAACTTTAAATAGTTATATGTGACTAGTTGCAACCTCATGAAACAGCAAAGTTTGGAGACATACATCAGAGAACTTTCTACATCAGTATGGACTGGAAAATCTTTTCAAGATAATGTACGTAGTTTTATGTTTCTAACAGCAACCTTGTCAAAATAAAATTATTAATGTTGTTATTTTGTGGGTGGGGAAACTGAGGCAGAAGTGGCAATATTTGGTTTTCTCTATTTCATCCACATTTGGAGGGGATATAGAGACATAAGTCTTTAAATCCACAGAGGTCAGATCATTGGAGATAACATAAGAGACAAAGAAGTTCATGTCCTAATGCTGGGGAATGTGAATGTTACCTTATATGGCATAAAGGACTGCACAGATGTAATTAAATTAAGGATATTGAGTTGGGGAAATTATTTAGATTGGTGCAATATCATCACAAGAGTCCTTATAAATAGAAGATGGAGACAGAAGAGCATGAACCAAAGAGATGGCATCATGAGAATGCCTCACCCCTGCATCACTGGCTTTGAAGAGGCTAAAGCATATTCCACAGGGCATGCATATGAGAGCCTCAGGAAGATGAAAAAGGCAAGGAAAATAGATTTGCTTCCAGTATCTCAGGAGGAAAACAGCCCCCTTGATTTTTGGCCTGTGAAACTAATTTCTGACTTCTGACTTCCAGAACCATAAGGCCACCAACTTGTGTTGTTTTCAGTCATTGAGTTTATGGTGATTTGTTACTGGGAACTAAGAAGGCAACTAGACTAGAAGTGGGAAAATGAGTTACAGGTTGTCTTAATTTACTGTATGTATATTTATACTATATATAAGAGGTGCAATTAATCTTAGTGGCAATGGAAATGGAGAGGAAAAAGGGGAGATATGAGGAAATCAGAACCTACAGAAATAAAGTCACAAGGCAAAGTTCGCACAAAAAGATGGATCACAAGTCTTTAAAGCATAGAGCTTTTCTTCTAAGAAAATGCTTCTCAAAAATCTCTATGCATGGCAACCTAATTTGGCGCAATATGTTAAGAGAGGGGCTAGGACGTAGAGACGTCTCTGATCATCAATTCATGGAGGACTTTAAAATCTCAGAGAGCCTCCCACACATGTCCCGGCTTACCCGCTGTTGGCTTTATTCTGCGTGCCCCATATAAAGCGGCAGCTGCTGACTGCATCAACATTGCTGTATTATGAAAATTATGGGGGACGTAACTTTTTTCACGTTACTTGGCAACACATTTATGTCCAGGTGTTTGAGAAACTCAGACCATAATTATTCCGAAGCAAGAGTAGATGAGAAATTCAGTCAAGGAAACCAGATTGCTTTTTGTCAAGAGAGACTGTCAAGAGAGATAGCCTGGTGTGGTGGAGAGAACGTGAGGTCTGTAGAAAATGCTGAATTTGCATACTGATTCCACCACTTAGTTCTGAGACAGCGTGCAGGAAACTTTTACACTCCCTGAATCTCGTTTTCATGATTTGCTCAGAACAAGTAGAATCATATCCACCTTGGAGGATGGTTGCATAGAATAAATGAGTAGACAGATGTCATGTGTTGGCTGAGTTGATGCCTGGTAATTGCAAAATAACATAAGAAAGACTCTAAAGGAGGAAGAATTGAGTTAGTGATTATATTTTTTTCAATAGTATTTCTGTTCCTTCTTAAACAATGAAACCAGTTTTTATTGATTAAAAGTGTATTCAGACAGCACATACACAATGAAATAAAACTTGCATTGCAAGATGGTACTATGAACATGGCATCTCAAGACCCAGAGACGGTTATTAAAATCATGTTAATATATTAGTTAGATGGCAGAAATAACTTTCATATCTAGCATTTCTTCTGTTTTCCCTGCTGGAATAGTGTATATGATGTTCTTTTTTTATTTTTACGGACCATTTGTAGAGCAATAAATTTACAGTAGACTGTTACTGAGAATAATTAGAGGATTTCTTTTTTTTTTGTATAGGAAGGAAAGGAGGTAGCAGTGAAGGAGGAAGGGGGAAGAAAGGAGAAAGGAATGAGGGAGGGAAATAGGGAGAAAAGTTAATTTTAGCAGAAAGTAATGAAAGAATTTAGAAAGCAAGAAAAATTATAACAAACTGAGAGAATAAATCCATAATTATTTATTCCTCTTTTTCATCATCACTTGAAATTAACACATATGATGTGTTAATTAATTCATCCACTCATTTATCCATGCAATAGATATTTATTAAGAGTTCACTAAAAGCTGGGAAGCTAGACGTGAATAAACTAAACTCAATTGTTACTAGTGTTGAATTTATAGTAAAGTGGGGGGAGCATCAGACTAACACTTAACTTATTTAGTCTTCAATAATAATAAAGTTGGTATGACTCTCACTGTTTTCTGGATGTGGAAACTTAGTTGTGGTTAGCTTAGTCAGTGATAGAATGAGATGCCGATTCCTGTCTCATTGGTTACAAGTTAAGTGCTCCTTGTGTTTCCGCACAAAGCCATCCTGAGTGGGGGTGACAGAACCAATGCAGGTTAAACGTGTGTGAGTGGAGGTGGGGGCATAAGTGTGTGTGTGTGCATGTGCAAGAAAGAGAGAAATTTGGAAATTTTGACCATTTTTAAACAACATGAAGAAGCCATGCAGCCATTTTTTATAGTACTTGAAATATTGGTCATCGTTCCTACTATCCTCAGACAAAAATATCAAAAGAGATTAACTGATATTAGAGATTTAGGGCTATACTCAGTAGTCACTTAACAATATGTGTTTAATTATATAATATTACATGTAATATTTTGTAAAAGTAAGAGGTACTGCTCAAATTAAAATATTTGTTCACCTTCGTAAGTAATCTACACTTAACAGAATACCACAGTGAATTCCACCAAAATTCAGAGAAAACACATTCTGTATTAGTCACCATACTAGGTGAAACTCATACAAAAATTAGAAGGCCAAGAACTTAATCTTTAAATCACAAAGGATGAGAGGTAGGGTAGGAAAGAGGCAATGGCAGATAGATTTTCAGGTAACACATTATAATGCTGAGGAAATTAATATGTTAGATTTTGATATTTTGAGGGAGAAACTAGAGAGAAACAAGTCTTTTTTTTTTTTTTTTTCTTGGTCAGAAATAGGAAGGGAGTCAGGGATACTTCATAGAAGAGGCAAAGTCAAATGGATTCAGAGAATGGCACAATGTTCATTGAGTCTAGAAGTTAGGTTTATTGAGGGGAAATGGTTAGAGAGAATGTGGGCCACAGAAACTAGATTTTTATTTTAAAGAATATTTCATGTAAGGTTAGGAGCATGAATTTTGCTTCTGTAATACAGGCAACAATGGTTACTAGAATACTTTATGGGATGGTGTGGCAAGACTGATTTGAATACTGCTGGTCACTTCCAATGCAAATTTGGAAGGTTACAAACACATGCTTAACTTTTAACAGAAACGCCATCAAAATAATAATAAAGGGATATTTATAAAGGAATCAGTGCAGAAGGGGAGGATTGGAAAGGAGCAATAGTAACAATATTTTGGGTACTGGGAAACAAATAGGCTGTAGCAGCTGACCCTAGAAACATAGCTATCTGAACCCATCAGTGAGCTGAGCCCATCATTGGGGCTCTCTGTCCACTGGCCCCCAGAAGCAAGAAAGCCTGGTTGAAAAAAGGAAAAAATGACCCTCCCAGCAATACTGGAACTGGGGGTAGTGTCAGAAAAAAAAAAAAACAAAACAAAACAGGAGAACTGTGGTCATGAAGGCATTAGACCCCTGAGCTCTTTTGCAATGTGGCAGAATCAAACTAATATCTCTCCCCTGTTCTCACAGAAATCAGGATTTTCTCTGGAGAAAACATGTAACAGGCCTATGTACATTAGATACAGTTGTGGGGGGGGACACAATACCTAAATAAGAGGGTTTTTTTTTTTTTTTAAGACAGGATTTGCTCTGTTGCCAAGGCTGGAATGTAGTGGCAAAATTATAACTCACTGTTACCTTGAACTCCTGAGTCAAATCAAGCTATTCCTTTTTCTCAGCCTCTGATGTAGCTTGGAACATAGGCACATACCACCACAGCAAGCTAATTTTTAAAATCTTTGGGCAGGCATGGTCTTACTGTGTTACCCAGGGTGGTCTTGAATTCCTGACCTTGCTACAGCCTCCCAAAGTCCTGGGATTATATGCATGAGCCACTGCAACCGGCCAATAAAAAGGATTCAAATATAAGTTTTGTATAGACTCATTCACTTATAGGCTTCCATGCTAGGAGTGTAGAATAAAGTCAGTAAGGCTTATAACGTCCATTCAGAAACATAGAAACATTCTTAAGTATGTGGCCAGTCTAAGGGAGAGGAAACAAACAAACGGTCCCAATCAAAGCAAAACAACCAACCAGGAAGAGCACAATAGTCCAACAGTGTCTTCAACCTGCAACCAAGACCGCGGCAGAGACACACCACCATGCACAGCGCTTCCAAGAGCTGTGCACCACCCAGCTCTCAGAGGGGAGAAGGTGGCCGATGATCTCCAGACAGAAATGTCTCTGTATAAAGACACCTCATGTGTCTCAAATTCTGCCCTTTCCTGCTTCCATAGAAATAGAACTCGCATTTGTAGAAGAACTTCTTGGCAGCTGGGCTAACACTGTACTAAATAGGATGTGTGCAAAAGCATTATCCCTACCTCATTTGCTTCAAAGGAAATTGTAGTCATGGAACTTTTCTCATTTCCTCTTTCTGCAAGATGGAGCACATACTTTCCTGGTGCATAAAGACTCAGCTTCAACAGGGAAGACAAAGTCAAACTCTCTAGACAACAGCCTGGCAAGATAGTGGAAGGAAGCTGGGTCTCCGAGTGACTCTTTGGAACAGAGCTATGCTGCTTAACCAAAGTTTCTCACCCCAGGACTATTTCTCTGTATTCTATGTTCTTTAAGTGACAGCATTTGAGAATTGGAATGTTTTCATAGATCATCTTTTACCTTTGCTAACATAGCATCAAATATGTCTATACAGTAGAAACTCTATAATTTGATCACTCAAAGAATAAACTGGTCAAAATATGGAGGTGGTCAGTGTAAGGAACTAGGTCTACTGTACTGAGATGTACATGTGGAGCATGTCCCGTTTATGAAGACTGGGTCAACTTAAGGAGCTGGTCAACTTCTACTCTGTGTGTGTGAAAGAGTCTACCAAACTGTAAAAAAGAAATCACCTTGGAATAAACAGAGACTCTAAGGCTGGAAGGAAATCACCACCACCAACAGCAACAGCAACAAAAACAAGAGTAGTTTCACTCTTCACAGAAAAATAAGGAATGATCTTGATGAAAGGAATACTCAGAGAATGTATAAAAGTTATCAGAAATACGTCAAATATGTGATAACTGAAACAATACATTTTAAGATTTAAAAAATATCGCAATACTCTTTTCTCCAAAAATAATAAAGTTGGAGATTAAACGAAAGTAATACACATATCTCAGAAAGTATGGTAAGGAGATAGAATAAAGAAAATTACAGAGGAATTAAGAGACAATGAGATGACAATTTCTAGTTCAGAAATCTCAACATCCAAATAAGGAGAGTACTGAAAGGAGAGAAAAATAAGAGGACATCATTTGAGGAATGGTAATTAAAAACTGGGGTGCAAGTGTTTTGAGGTTAAAAGGGCCAATGAGTTGTCCACTGCAAGGTATGTGCTGAGTTGCAGCCCCGGGGGTGCTGCATGCTTCTGGGGAGAGAAGAAAGAAAGAAAAATTTGAGTGTCATATATAAAGAATCAAGAATTGTATTCCAATTGAATTTTTCATAGCAACTCTGCAGGCTAGAAGATCATGAAGGAATACCTTTAAAGATCTGATTTTCTGTGAAACTGATCTTCTATCTGAACTATACCCAGACAAATAATCAATGCAGTGTAAAGGAAGAATTAAAACCATTTTCATTATTTAAGACTTCACAGTTACTTTTCTCATATCTTTTCTTAAGAAACCATAAGAGGAATTGGTTCACCAAAGCCAGAAAGTAAACTAAGAAATAAAAGTTCATGGAGGAAGTCTGGAAGTAAGAGAGAGAGGACGAGAGAGAGGCGGAAGCCAGGGCAATCCTGGGACAAGTCAGAAAACTTGAAGAAAAACTTATTCCAGAAGATCTAACAGAATGCTTGATATGTTTGAATGCATTGAGGAAATTCACATAAATTGGAGTGAACAAAATGGTCAGTACACTGGGAAACAAGACACCTTATAAAATAAAACATGTTGTAACTTCAAGGAAAAACAAAAACACTATTTAAGAAAAAGAAGTAATCTTATTATCTACCTTGATTCACTTTAAACAACATTTATATAATGATAGTCATGTAAACACTGTTCTCCAAGCAAATAATAATCTAAATTTTCTGGCTCGGCACCTGTGGCTCAACGGGCTAAGGCGCCAGCCACGTACACCTGAGCTGGCGGGTTCAAATCAAGCCCGGGCCCGCCAAACAACAATGATGACTGCAACCAAAAAATGGCCAGGCATTGTGGCAGGCACCTGTAGTCCCAGCTACTTGGGAGGCGGAGGCAAGAGACTCGCTGGAGCCCAGGAATTGGAGGTTGCTGTGAGCTGTGATGCCACGGCACTCTATCCAAGGTGACAGCTTGAGGCTGTCTCAAAATAATAATAATAATAATAATCTAAATTTTCTGAGATTCTGGCATGTGGGGGTGAGGGGGTGCATCTTTTAATAAGTCGGGATGATATCTAAACTTCATGCTCCTTAGTGGATGTCAATGGATGACAAATAATACAGAAAAGCAAGTAGGCATGAGAGAGCCATATTATTAAAATATATGGAAGTAGATACCAGAAAGTCAGGAAAGAATTCAAAGTGACTGTTTTTAGGAAGAAACAGACTTGATGAGGGAAGAGGGAGACATCACTGTTTTCGTTGACGATTTTTTTTAAAACAAAACTTGAAGGTATACGCATTTAATATTTATTTTTGTTAAAACAAAATGTGAAGGTATGCGCATTTAATATTTTAATATAAATTAAATATGCAAAAATTAAATTCTGTCAGAAATACTGGGAAAATAGAAAAGCAACTCCTGAGAAGGAAGGTAAACCTTTACACTTTGATTTGATAGAGGGTTAACACAGAGGAAGTTGATGGCATGTTGTTGAGAGATGTGTATACATCATAATATTACTTGAGAAATTTCAATACCCAGAAATACTTATTTCTAAATCCAAATAAACAGGGAATTGCTAGGAGAATGAGAAAGTAAAGATAACTTGAATTCGTATGCCTTTTCTTATTATTTCCCAACACTTTACAGTAAGGGCTCTTGTTTCATGCTTAGACCAGTGAGTCTGGCCGGGCAGAAAAGATTGCACCCTTTTTATGGTCAAGCAAATTGTAGATAAGACACGTGCAGACATCACCAAATTGGAAAGTATATAACAGACCCATCTTGCTACTACTCTTATTAAGGATTCTCTGCACACTACATTTGCTTTAAATACCAAAATTTTATTTTTCTAAACTTATTCTTCCTTTTGTACTGTAGGAGAAACATATTATTTCTTACAGTTTAAATACTCTCAAGTTCAACACAATCAAGATTGGAAATATCAGAGATAGATTTAATGTTTTCACTCTATTTTTCAGATTGTTTCTTTTATCTCAGTTCATTTCAATGCTTCTTTTTAATAGATAAAATTAATCCTCTGAGTGTGAGGCAAATTAGACTATTGATCAAATAACATATTCTTATGTGTTAGCATTCTTCTTGCTCCACTTTAAGCTGGGATACTTTGTGGCCCATTTAACTAAGGAATTAGATTCCATCTGGGTAGGATTTTACACCAGGGCTTCAGTGCAAAATAGATACCCAGACTGTCTCTTTTAAGTCATTCTTAGTTTTTAGTTAACCACAAGCATGTGTCATGAGGGAACATCTCCATTAAAATGGCCATGGACAACCTAGCCAGAAGAAGTTGAAGATGAATTGGTAAGACTTTTGAAATGCAAGGAGAGACCCTCCCAAACCTGTCATTAATAGACTGAGTCTCCTGAATGTACATCTAAAACTCAAAATTAGATAAACATTTGAAAGAGAGTTGTCATTCAGTTATTGAGTGAGAACTGGGTATAAAAAGCCATGGCTGTGCAATGGGAGCCACTTAACTTTGAAATTAAGATTCTGGGTTTGGAAGTCAGACTGGCCTTGCTTTGAATCCTGCCCTGCACGCTCCTAGCTGGTAACCTTGGGAGTGTTACTTAAAATCTGTGATTCTGAGTTTCCTCACCTGTAAAAGAGAACTATGGTCATCATCTCATGGATTGTTGAAGAATTAAGAAGATTCATTGAGAAAAGTTAGCAGTACCTGACACAGTGTAAACAATCATAGCTCTTGTGAATGGAAATTAAGCAATTGAATTGCATAAAGAAAACTATATTTTTAATAAATAATAAAAATTAATTACATAAGCACTTAAATCAGTAGAAATAGTACTACTAGGAATAGTTGTAGCTACAGGGACAGAATTGAAATAATATTCCCTGAAAAGAGTATGGTAATACATTGCCTACCTGGTATGTGCTATAAGCAACACTCCTTGTGCTCTCTAAGCAGTTAAACACAGCCTCTTCTGTAACAATGTTACCTCATACTGACATTATAGAACTTATCACCTTGACATTAACATTCTTATGCATGTGCCCTAGTTATTTATGCATGTACTGTAATTGTATATATACAGATATATAATTATATGTTCCTTAATCCTCTGGAAGGCAGAGATTGTGCTGTCTCCTTGTTTGCATTTTTAAAAGTTTAAAAAGTTTCTAGCATCTAGTAGGCACTAATATTTATTAATGAATGAATTAATTAACATATGCTAGGCTTTCTAATCATCTATCTTTCATTTGACAAGTATTAAATATGCACGGCTTTGAGAGGATAAGTCAATATTCACCTTACATTAAATGCAAAATAAATTTATGTCAATGTTGATGTTAGTTGATCCATTTCTATTCCTTTAACTGTTTGATAGTGACCTGCTGATGGTTTTAGATAAAACCAAGGGGACACGACAATGTATCATAACTCACATATCATGTAGTACTGGGATGAGACCCAGCCCTCCTAGCGGGAGTGTAATATGCCTAAAGGATTCTTACTCTGACCATGATCTTCACTGCTTATTTCTTTCTGAGGTGCAAAACTATGTATTCCCTTATGACAGGAATCCAAGTTTGTATTACGTAACAATGAATTTAGCCATTCAGACGAGAGTTGGCACAATGTCTAATTTTTTCCCCCGATGTTTTCATCTCCTTAAAATAAGATTCTAACTATTTGTCTTTATTGGAAGTTGATTAATTCAGTCATTGTACTTGTGCCTAGAATATAGCTTATTTTTAGAATAGCCCATAAAGAAATAATTTGAACATATGCTTGTATTTTATTTCTTGAATATTAATTTACTTTTTATAGAAGCAGGCACAACTTATGCTACACATTAAAGTAATGTGATAAAGCCAAGAAGATGTTAGAGAAAACAATTAGGCTTTTTAGTGATTAAAATATAACCAACTGCACATGTCCATATTATCATTAAAGCAATCTACATTTTCACTTAGAGTTATAGACAGGACAGTGCTAGAATTTAAATGTGTCATAGTCTGGTTCCTCCCATAAACCATAGATAATAGATTTAATTCAGAGAGTTTAGGTTAAAGTTGAGAATTAGAAATCTGGTATAAGTTAAGTACTGAAGACTATGATGAAAAATTAAATCTATTAGGCAGTGCCTGTGGCTCAAGGAGTAGGGCACTGGCCCCATATACTGGGGGTGGTGAGGTCAAGCCCAGTCCCAACCAAAACTCCAAAAAAAAAAAAAAAAAAAAAAAAGAAAGAAAGAAAAATTATATCTATCTACCTATATTTACGTGGAAAGGTGATATTCTTATATTAATGGATGATAATAATTCATTGCAATATACCAACAAATTTCGATGTTTGAAGTAATTATATTGGGTATACTTCGTTTGGCACTATGAGTCAGAAGTTTTACATGTATCATCTTCTTTAATTCCAATGGAAACATCTCAAGAAATATGTGTGCTTTTGAATTTTGTAAATGAGGTAACTGACGCTTAGTAAGATTATGTGATTTATCCAGCAGGTGACGGACTATTTAAATAATCATTTGTCTGATTATTAAGCTTGTTTGTTTTGTTTCTTCACTTTTTTCCCTTTGGTTCCCTTTTGTACTGTATAGTTGGTGGATAATAAAAGCTTTGAAACGGACAGATATTGGTTTATGGATATCCTCCCACTTAATTTAACTTCTTCCCACTCTTAAAATAAAGAAGGAGGAGGAATTGGAGGGAGGGAAGGGGAAAGATGCTGGTTTAGCAGATGTGACCTGAGTTGGCTGAAGTTCTATCTGCTTCTCTTTTGCCTGATTGCCTCTTCCAGTGGGGTGACAGGAAAAAGGAGATGGGAAATGAGTTAAGTAAGAAGAAGGGGTAGAAGAGAAAAGAGTAGAAGTGGATTGTAATGAATATAAATTAAGATTTAATGCAATGTTGAATGCATATTAATTCTAATATGTACATATTTTTATTTTTATTGACGTAAAATAGTTGTACACATTTTTGGAGTACATGGGCTATTGTGATACAGGTATGTAATGTGTAATGATCAAATCAAGTCAAGGTAATTGGGATATCTGTTATCTTATTTTTTTCTTTGATGAGTTTCTAAGATGTCTTCAAGGTCTGTAAATAGATGCCAGAGTATAGACACAGTGAGTATCTCCTAGGAATATAGCTTTAATAGGAAAAAAAAAAAAAGAGAGAGAGAGAAAGAATGAAAACAGTGTTTGATTTAAGTAAGAATTTCTGACACAAAAAGGGTCGTTGAGTTGCTATAAGTAAAACACTGTTATTAGCTGTTTTATTTTATTATTATTTTTTAATATTATAAACTTTCTAAATGCCCAGCAGCCTCAAAGAGTGTGTAGTGTGGGCACTGAAACTAGCAGTGGTGAAGAGCAAATATTCTCCTCTCTGGAAGCTTGTCAACTGTGAAATCCTGACGCCTGCTCCTCTAGAGATTTACCTCTCCACCCACAAAACTCAGTTTTAATTCTTACCCTTAGTCTGTGGCCATAACTTAGGTCTACCCCAACTGAATATTCTAATAATTTTTCTCTGCACCCACTGAGACAAAGCTAGGATGTTCAGCTCCTGTGGTGAAATTATCTGGAAGAATTTCAAGGTGAAAATGCTTTTGCATTTGAAGCATAGAATATCTAGAAATATCATAAAGTATGAGTGAAAGGCAGGGTTGGATCAGGGACCTGAGACCACCATTTCATTTAAAATCAGATGATCATGTCTAGATGCAAATTGGAATAGGTCGATCCAAAAGCTGATTTGGCAGCAAGAAAATAATGTGATCCTGTCCCGACCATATTAAATCTGTGAGAGATGAGAGATGAATTGGACGTGGCATAATGATTTTATTAAGGAAAGGTTGCAGAATGTCTAGGCAAGTCTGATCTTGTTAAGATTCCCTACTTCATTTTCCAGCTGATAATTTTCCTCGTTAAAATCATCACTGTGATTATGTATCTCTTCTTCTTTGAAATTCTAAGTTTTGGTCACTTGACCTCTATAGAGGAGTATATTTAGAAACTGCAACTACTTTTTTTTTTTTTAAAGCAATTCAGTATTTTATTCATCTAGTGAGTTGCAGGTTTGACCTTATTCTAGTTCTGAGTAATTACAAATATGCTTACTAATATCATGCTAGCTTTAAAAATATTATCAGTGAAAGTCGGATGACAATGGTAAAAAAAAATAAACGAGCAAACATAAAGACAACCTGAAACTCATAAAATCGGCCGTATGCTGATTCTGGGGCCCTGCCCCTCCGTTTTTGCTGTCTGCAGCAAGCCTAGAAAACACTCAAGGTCCAAGAGAGAAACAAGACAGCTGGTGCTGTGCAAAACCAAAGCCATTATTTGGCAATGACCTGGGAGATTTCTTTCTAGAAACAACTCAGGACAAATCCTTAGAGAAGAAAAGCAGCACAAGCCAGTAGGTACATAATACACATAGTCTCTTCTCAAAACCTCTCAAAGACATTCACAGTGGGAATTTCATTCCAATTAATCATTGTTGGATATACATTTACTGCATATATACCTAAAAATATTTCATTTATTCTTATAAAGAACACTTGGAGGGAATAGATATTACTCAAATCATTTGAATAGAAGATGATCTCTCTTCCCTCTTTTCAATAACTTTCTCACTCAGTCATATTAAAATGTTTTGCAGGTGTATTAGGATTATTCAGAGAAACTTAGAGAACCTGATAGGCTGAGCAGTCCCAAGATCTGCCATCTGCAATCTGGAGACCTGGGAAAGCTGGTGGTATAAACTCTAAGTTGAATCCAATATCCTGAGAACCAGAAGTACCCACAGCACAAGTCTCAGTCCGAGAACAGGAGAAAACTGATAGAGCAGCTCAAGCTGTCAGGCAGAGAGAATTCGCCTTTCTTCCCCCTCTGTTCTATTTCTGCTGTGTTAGATAACGTCCAGCTGCACTAGGTGGGCCATCTGCTTTACCCAATCAACCAGCCACATGACAATCTCTTCTAGAAACACTCTCTCAGGCACATCCAGAAATTATGTTGAACTAGCTAGCTGGGGAACCTGTGGCTCAGTCCAGTTGACACGTCAAATTAACTACCTCTAGAACTTTGAGAAATAAGTGTTTGTTGTTAAAGTCACCCAGTTTATGGCATTCTTTTACAGCAGACCCAAACAAATAAGATAGTTGCCCCGAGGAAGGGATTATTTATTTATTTTTTATTCCAGAATTACATTAATGAAAGGTAAGAAAAATCTCTCGTTTGTCACAGAAGGGCATTCAAATCATATTCTCAGTGAAATATAGACTTTAAAAACTGCCTAATCTTTGAAAAGAAAGTGCTAAAAATAAATAAGCTCCTAATGCAGACAAAAATGGTATTAAAACTCTAAATTAGAGTATTGGTCAACAGGGGACTCAGGGGCCCCAACACACCAGAGTTGACTTTAAATAGTTCATATAAATCAACAGGACATGTTAACTGAGGATTCCGAGAACCTCACATGGAAGAAAGGCAACTTTTATGT
Source organism: Perodicticus potto (assembly GCA_963574655.1). NCBI lineage: Eukaryota > Metazoa > Chordata > Mammalia > Primates > Lorisidae > Perodicticus > Perodicticus potto. The sequence goes on along the minus strand of CAUYRH010065857.1, from coordinate 79,991 downwards.
CCCCTTCCATCCCTAAATTTATAAAGGGCCTTGATTAAGTGTGAGTAAAGGAGGAGTATGACTGTTAATGAAATATAAACAAAGTAAGTACTTTCATTCTGTTTCAGGGAGGTGTGTTTGGACTGACACGCTCAAAATCCAAGGTCAACCCTCGCCCTTTCCTCACCGAAGATTCAAGAAATGAAAAGATGCCTTTGTTAATACTTCAACTTCTGCCCCGTCTTTGGCAGCTGGTTCAAGATGGAAATGAGGGACTGTGTGTACACCTACTGCAAACACTGTGGTTCCTGTGAGTTCCCAGGGCTAGGAGTTAATGTATTTCTAACTTAAAAGTAGATTTAGTCACCATACAAATGATCCACATTGCTGTACCTATAAAAACTCCATCTCGTTAGCTCTTCATCTCCTCTCTCATTACCTTCCTGTAGTATATTTTAAGTCCATACATGATTTAAGGAACATTTCTGATCACTACCATTTTCTGTCTAGGGAGTTTGTCAAGTGAATTGGGAGTCACATTTATTCCACAGAAGTAATTGAGGGGGAGTGGAGAGAGCCATAGATTTCTCACTTTCTCCCTCCATGCTCTGGGTATTATATAATAATGAGATACCGCTCAGTTAGGTTTGCTCAAATCTCATAAAAACTACCATGCTAAATTTCGGTATCCAGGAATGCCTTTAATTTTTAAAGTGCCAGGGAAAGTTTCTGTAGTTTAGTCAGTTTTGTAATTTTGACTTTACATTTCTCATTTTTACTGCTTTGTGAGTATTAATTAAAATCATTCATTCTTATTACAAATACAAATTAGAAAAGGGCTAAACAGAATGCTGAGTATTCTGACTTAAAGACTAGAAGGCAATACTCTATACTCCCTTTGTTTATTATAGAAAATTTCTAATTTTCATAAGAAATTTAATTATTTTCTCTACAGTTTCCAAAGATATTAAAACTAGGTAAAACAAAGTTCATTCAAACAACCTTGTTATTGTGTTAATAATTCAATTAAAACTAACATGAAATAAGTACTTAGCTTTTAACTTACTGATTGTAAGATTTAATTTTTTTTTGAAAACCATCGTATTGAAAATCCACATCTAACATGCTTCTGTGGCAGGAATATTAAGGACATGGAAAACTACCACAAATTTCTTCTTTGTTTTTAAAAGACCCCTATAACTCAGAAACCATCCACTTCATAGTCCAGTACAATGCTAATGCCCTATAGTTGCAGAGATTAAGAATGGTTAGGAAAAATATTACTCCCAGTTTCTGTTTGTGTGTCAAGGGATCCAGGAAAATAAATTCATTCTAAAATAAGCAAACTTACTTTCATCTTTTCTCCATATGCTTTAGTCTTATAACATTTGCTTTAGTCTAAAGAACACTGTCACCAAATTGCTTACATCTTAAAACATCACAATATTCTCTTTAGACACACAAAAGACTGCAAAGTGTAAAATACTTATTGCTATTACAGTATAGTGTGAGAATTAACGTGAAACAACTTGGTGGAGGAGGGAGACAGGGTTTGGGTTTGGACCATTTCTCTTCACATCTATACTCACTGCCCAGGGATGTCATCCAGCTTTAAGGCTTTAAAAGCCATGTATATGATGACAACTCTCAGATTAATATCTCCTGCCTAGACCTTTACCTTGAACTTCAGACTCATGTATCCAGCTGCCTACTCAACATCACCACTTGGATAACTAATAGACATATCACATTTAGCATGTTGAAACATTTCATCCTTGTTCTTCACAACCCTTTTCCAGTTCAATATGTGGGAACTCTAGCTTTCCAATTACTAGGATCGAAAAATCTTTGGGTCTTCCTTCATTTGTTCTCTTCCTTCCCTCACTCCCCACATACAACTTAGTATTAGATTCTGATGGCTGTATTTTAAGAGTAAATTCAAAACCCATCAACATCTCACCACCTCTACTGTGGCCACCCTGGTTCATGCCTCCATCATCACCCAAGCAGATTATTGTAAAACCATCTTACCTGTGTGTTCAGCTTTCATGCTTGCCCCCAGGATCTATTCTCAACAAAACAACTAATGCTTTTCTTTTATCAGGTTGCTCCTCTCTTCTAAATTTCCCTCTGGCTTTCCATATTATCTAGCGAAAATACAAAAGTTCTTTCAGCTCTCCAAAAGGCTTACAGGTGAATCTTGTCCTTGTCAACCCTTCTGGCTTCTTTACTATCCATTGTGCATACTGAATGCAGTCTAGTAAAGAAACTTACATCTGAGTAGATAGACACATATTAGATTGTGAATGCTTTTTAAGTGAATGAATGACAGAAGTAACAAAGAGATGTCAGAAAAGCCCTTAGAATATTTTCTTTGTTCCTAGGCTACTTAGGTGTTCTTGATTGGTAGTCTTAGGATATTTCTGATATAAGAGTATACATATAGAATTTTATAATACATTCTATCAGTACTTATTTGGTGAATAGTATGTATCAGGGATTATATATAATAGCCTCTGCATGTCACATCCCATGTGCTTAGTTGACTCAGGGACTAGTAAGCTTATATAAGCCTTCTATTTGTTTTTTTCTTCATATACACACACGTGAAACGTCAGTTTAAGTATTTGCTGTGTACTTGATTATAGGTCTAGTATGAACTGGGATAAAAAAGAGGTGGCTATTAAAAACTCATGGCTTAGTGTACCAAATCTTGTTTTGCTTCTCCCTCACCGTGACTTGGTTACCAAAATTTAAAACTGAGAGTTGGGGTATCAGGAAGGGTTGTGGAAAATGAATATCTCCATTTTTCCTCTGAAAAACTCAGCAGGCCTGGCAATCTTCAGTCTGCTTTGCTTTGTAGCATTCTGTTGTAAATAAGTAGCAGCTGCCCAGCTTAAGTGAGTCACCTGCTCCAGATTTTCAAAGAGGCCTAAAACTTAAGAGGAAAGAAAGAAACAAAAAAATTGTAATTTTTCATTTGAATAGCCTCTTATATGTTAGAAAGCTTCACATATGATATGATATGATATCCTAAAGCCATTCTTTCAGAGTAAATGGTGTTTCCTCCAATTTTGCAGCTAAAGGAGAGAGTCTGAAAGAGTTCATTATCACCCTTCTCATCATCACAAATTACATTCATTGAGTGTTACTATGGGCCAAACACTGTCTTAAGTTTCTTTTATATGTAGATACTTTTAATTTTACCATGAGATTTATTATTATTCTTATTTTCTAAGGAGAAAATGAGTGGCTGGTAAGGGCAGTAATTTGCCCAAGTTTTGAAGCCAGTAGTGATATCATCAGAATTTAAATTCAGGCAGTTAAATATAGAATCCAATTTTTAACATCGGGGTTATAGTGGTGGAATCAGCCAGGAGTAAAGTCTAGGTCTGCCTAACTCCAAAGATCCTATACTGCCCACACATTATAAACCATGGAGGGCCCAGAGTGACCTGGTGACCCAAAGGTGGGTCCCTTCAAACACTACTGGAAAAGTCTAGTGTCCTTCTCTAGCCTGTGAATCTGTATAGGGTCATTTGCTTGTGCCTTCATGGTCTTAACCATGCAAACTGCGTTGGGAGGGTAGTGAAGTAGAGATAAAGTGAATTATTATTATTATTTTTTTAATGGAAACTCAGTTAATTAGAAAGTGTTTTTTTCCACTTCTAAATCCCTCCCTAGTGCCTACGACTATGCCTGGTATCCTGTAGGTATCTGCCTCAAGAATGATTTCTGCACTGACTTAAAAATTTATCAACTTTTGCAAAAATTTCCCCAAAGTAGTTGATTTATCTGACCAGATTAAATGCCATTAAATGTAAACACAAAAGAAAAAGTAAGTGTCTTGTCCAAGTAAAGATTAAATCGGTGTTATTTGCCTCTATAGCTTCTCCTACCTCTAGGAAGAAATGATATGCTCCCAGTTAAACATTCTCTTGGAATGGATATATCTGGTGAGAGACACACTGTTAATGATATCTCTCAGACCATGGCTTGGCTGCAGTGAGCCGTCATTTCTGGTAGTTCGCCTTGCTCATATGGAGAAAGTTATCAGGGTCTAATCAGGTTTCAGTGCATCATTTTTGCAAGCAAGCTGGGCCATTGTAGCTCAAACACTTAATATGATCTAGTGTTCATGTCTCCCATCTCCAACATCCATTCGGCAGGGTATCTTTTCTGAGATTATCTGAAAAGTAGGCTTTATTTTTGAGTAGAATAATTCCTCCTAAAATCCAGTGGAAGGACAGCAATCTGTTTTTGCTCAATCTCTTTACATTACTTAGGGGTCAGATTTTTTAACTCTTAACAAAAGATTCTTCAAACTAGCTCATTCTAGATCAGCGGTTCTCAAACTGTGGGTCGTGACACAGTATTAAAGGGCTGCGGCATTAGGCAGGTTGAGAACCACTGGTCTAGATGGTACTATTTTTTTCTTTGCTTTATTGCATGCCTCTAACCAAATCATGATTGAGAGGAGACGTGAAAGCTAGTCCCTAAGATGTTTGTTCCTCCTTTGTCTCCCTTGGGATTGGAAATAAAGTCATTACACTCACATTTGTAACTTTCCTGTGCTACCATGAGCACCCAAAGGCTCCTCTCTTGTCTCTGCTAAGAGGATTAGGTACGTCTCTTGCCTTCCAAGGATAGGAAGAACTTAATATGCAGTAGCTTGCAGGTGAAGCTTATGTGTAATATTGACAGGTCAAAAGCACGTGCACCTTAAGGGATTCTGGTTACTGTCTTCTCATGAGCTACTTTTCCATAAGCCATTGAGTTGACCATCCTGACCACTTGGCAGTGTCATATTGTTCAAATCACAGCCCAGCTAGAGAAAGAGTAGATAATCAGATAACTCACTGTTTTCTGTGTAAAGCCATATCATAAAAAAAAAAATTAAAAATAAATAAATAAATAAATAAATAAATGAAACTGAATGAGCAGTGATCCATGAGAAAACCCTGTACATTGGTTCCAAAGACCTAGAGTCTCGCCCTGCTTAGCCTCTGACATCTGAGCAGAGAACACGGGTTACACATCTTATCTGGGTAGAGTCCACACTGATGAAATGGCAGGTAATTTCCCAATCTCTTCTCCAATCTGAGATTCTAAGTATTGATCTGAAATAAGTGAAGAAAGAAATAGAAGAATAGAAGGGACACAGGGTGTCTTGAGGTAATTTGCATATCACAATGCGCAGTTTGAAATGTTTTTATAGCTATTTGGAAAATCAAGTAAAGCCAAGGCATTAATTAAAAAGATTTGCTGTCCATCATTTATAAAACCAGCTCAGCAAATGAAGCCATGTGTTTCTTTCTTTACCTAAATAGTGTTTCTTGAAGTATTTCACCCCATTAGCTACAATTGATACTTATTAGCTAAGAAGCAAAAGCTCAAAATCCACTCTATTTCCTAAAAATGATCAATGATCCCTAAAGTAATTATCTGTAGTCTTGGAGAAGATTAGGATCAAAATGGAGAACGCATGTACTTTGACAAATGCAACCCCTCTCCTTTGATGCCTTGGTGTATGGAAAACCAAGGATACTGGGAAAGACAGACCTGACTGCATGGGGGTCAGGGAGCCTCTCAAGAGAACAGGCTTTCCAGAAGGCCATTACTTTTTCCTTGAGTTCTTTGATTAATAGAACCTATCTCAAGATTGAAACTGTCCTAAGTAAATACAGTGGGCAATAAAAGACACTATTCTCCATGGCTTTCTCCTAACAAAACATTAATATCAAATGATTGAGTAGCTTGAATTGTTGACCTAGGCTGTATATCCATGTCTGGTGATTCTCTTATTTCAGCCATTTGGTATTATAGACACATTTTGTCATTATTGTCAGTATAAATATTGAATAAAGTGCCATCATAAAAAGAATAGAAACATGGGCAAAAGTAATGGTGCATACCAAGGGACAGGGTCTTTTCCTTGTTATTGGTTCATTTTGTCAGAGGGGCAGTCATTTCAGCAGAGGCCTGAGCACAGCAATCCTGGCCTGCTCCTGCCTGGTTTATCGACGATTGTCATGGTAAGGAGAGGACTTTCCACTTTTACCCCTGGCAGGTCCTGGAAGGTTCTCACTTGGTACCACCATAGGGAACAAGTCTTCTCACTGGCCACAGTTTGGTTTTGATGCACAAGATTTTTCACAGTGGTGGTGGGGCAAGCTGAGACTACTGTTCTAAGTAACCATCCTGGTGGAGATTTTATGACCATTGATCCTCCAGATAGATCTCTTCTTTCTGCTAAAAAGGAAAGTGTGATCAAGATCTATGTGAATGAACATGCATCCTTGGGGAGTGGAATTGATTTGGAGACCAAAAAAAATAAAGATTATCTTCTATGACCTGATAGAATTGAATTATGTTAGTTGGTAATTAAAAGATATGTGATTTAATTCACACCCAGACCAATAAAGAGGACATGTCAGCTATATTACTGGCCATTAGTTTTTCAAAATTGATTGTCATGAAGTGTAAGAGTCCAACATTTATATGACTAATTATATTAAATTTGGAGAATAAAAGGATGGATTCTGAAGCCAGACTATCTCTCTGGTTCAAATGCCAGTTCTATCACCTACTAGATTTATGATATTGGCCATATATTAAATCTCCTGTCCCTCCATTCCCTCACCCAAGAAATGTGGGAACATAATCATCTCTATAGAATTGTAAGAATTAAATGAAAAGTACTTAAAACTATGATTAGAACATTAAAAAGTCTCTAATAACTGGTTGTACCATCATGCATGTACATTTTTCATAAATAAAAAAATATTTTTTAAAGTATAGTTACATCATAGAATTGCCATTGTACATTAACACACCTCTAAATCTGTCATCAATGGAGAAACATTGGCCAGTTGAGAATGCATTCCTATTTAATGAGAAAGCCATACTTCACTGGATAAATCCATTATTTTATTGGGAAAGCAACTCAGGGCTATGGCCTGGGTCAGCCAGGATCAGAAGTTCATGCCATCTTGGGTCTTGGGAAGCAGAAAGGGGCATTTATTTCCAGCTGCCCTGTGCCCAGCATCTGTTAATTGAGAGAGAGGCAGATGTATGAGATACATAACTCAGTGTAGAGTGCAGACAAGAGACATTCCCCGGAGAAGTTTTAAAAACCTATTTTCTTTGGAGTCAGGCCTTCTGACTTGGTTTTTCCAGCTGCATCTCAATGGGTGTGTTTATCTTGAGACTTTTCCCCATCCCTTAGAGTAGCAGTCCAGGCCAGAGCTCACATTCTTCACTCTGTCTTGCATAGAGGTGTTTGGGGAGGATTGTTTTTCTTTTGCTCTTTATTGAATCCATTTTTTTCTTTCTTTTTCATGATGAGTTCTTTTCCCAGGACTTCATCTGAGATGGCAAATTGAGTTAAATTTTAGGAGCTGTAGTGATGTGCTCGGAAAGAAGTCACAAGATGTGTAGGGCTGAATTTGCAGGACTTATCTGGAGAATAACAGCACCAACAATTACCTCCACCAAGACATTGACATGTGTTCTAACATCAGACTAGGAAAACCATCAGAACTATCAGAAATATGCAGCCATCTGAATGTAAAAATCAACAGTTATTTTCATGCGGTTGAGTTTTTGGGCTCTTTCTTCAGCAATAAGAAAATATCAAAATCATGAAAAGAGAGTAAATATTATGATAAGATAAATGGCAATTCCCTAATGGAAAGCATTTCATAATCATTTCTTTTTCTTCATGTACCAAAACAAGAAAGAAAATATTTTAGGACATTTTTTTTTCTGAAGTCTTTGTTAAAAGGCCAATTTTGTGTAAATGGCTGTGAATATGAGCTTTTATCATGCAAAACCCCAAGGTTCCTTTGGTCCCTTATCTACAAGCTAGAAATAAAAATCACATGTCATTGAAACCAAACATCTGTTTTTAGGGAACTGCCCTGTAATTCTGGGATTTCTATTGCCTTGTATTTTAAACAATCTTAAAATCCTTTGTATGACATAACACTTACTCATTCTTCCACTGTTCCTTGAGGGCTGATCATGTGCTCCCACTCAGGGTCCTAGTAGAAGTTGGAGAAACACATGTTCTTGAGCCTCAAAGAGTTTAGAGAATGGAGACAAGAAAATCATTTCTTACAAGCATTTTCATTTAACTCTTTAATTACTTCTGCTGTAGCATTAATGCCAGTTGAGGAATAAGGCTAATAAGGGTTCTCACTGGCACCTAATATAGTGCTTGCAAATATCAGATGCTCAACACATGTAAACTAGCACAGTGTGATGAAGATCAATCTATCTGACAATTGTCTCTTCAACGAAATGTGTAACAGTTCAGTAATAATACTGATTAAAGACTAGTTCTCTGTCTCCCAATTTCTCTGAAAATTTCTTCTGGTGTTCAGTGGAGACAACTTTCTGTTCCTCCAGAAAACCTCTCCTGCAGATCTCATGACTTCGTCTCATTACTCTTAGATCTTGTCAACACTTTAAGTCACAAAGTCTCAAAGCAGCAGTTAGACTGTTCAGTGGAGGGTGAGAAACCTTGGATCTGACATACCTTTAGGTATTTTCTTCCTCAGTTTAGAACAGAGTTAGTCTGAATCAGGGGCCACCAGTGTCACTCCATCCTCCTTTCCCTGCTCACCTCTCGACTTCCTTGGGATGTGTTTCTCCTCTCAGTGTGTCTGCAGTGAGGGGGCAGGAGGGAGAAGGTTAGGGCACCCAGCTCCCCTGCTCATGCTTCTTCCTCTCTGGGCCCTGCAGGTAAGCAAAGCTGTGGGATCTTTGACAGTTCCCAGAAGCTGCAGAGCTCCCTTTTCACTTCTAAGCATCTGTGTCCTGCCTCCCTCCTGCGTCCGCTGCTTCGCCTTTGCCTCATTGTGATGGCAGATAGGCTGTGTCAACTTGCCTGGATCCAGGGAGGCCTAGGTGGCTGGGGAGGGCTGTTTCTAGGTGTTCCTTTCTTAGCGTTCCTTTTAGTATTTCCTGTCCCTGCCATCAGGGCAGGGACAACCCCTCATGCCCCCACACTGAAGCCTTGGGGTTAGAAAATAAAAAAAACAAAGCTCCCATAGCACAGTGGTTACAGTGTCAGTCACACACACCCAGGTTGGCAGGTTCGAGCCCAGCCTGGGCCTCCTAAACAACAATGACATCTACAATAAAAAAATAGCCAGGTGTTATGGTGGGTGACTATCGTTCCAGTTACTTGGGAGGCTGAGGCAAGAGAATCACTGAAGCCCAAGAGTTTGCTGTGAGCTGTGATGCCACAGCACTCTACCCAGGGTGACATAGTGAGACTCTGCCTCAAAAAAAAAAAAAAAAAAAGAGAAAGAAACGATAATAACAAAGCTCTCTTTTGCCACAAAGGGAAGAAGCTCCCCAAACATTAATAATTCTCTCCAAGGTATGTCTCTCTCCTACCAGCTAGAATCTAGTGGTTCTCAACCTTCTTAATGCCTTCTAATGCCACGATCCTTTAATACAGTTCCTCATGTTGTGGTGATCCCCAAACATAAAATTATTTTTGTTGCTACTTCATAACTGTCATTTTGCTTTTGTTATGAATCATAATGCAAATATCTGATATGCAGGATGTATTTTCATTGTTACTAAGGGGTCACGACCCACAGGTTAAGAACCACTGGGCTAGATCCTTTTCATATCCCTTATCACTCTGGAGAGACAAATTTTTCCTCATAATCATTTTCTCACCACACTCGCTTAATACTTTGCCTCAGGCCAAACTGAGACAGAAGCGCCAGGTCTAAGATCCCAGTTGTGGAAGCAGCACGGAGTACACCCAGTTCATGTCTTCTCAGAGGTACTGAGTGTGCAGTGAACAGTTTGGCCTCATACGTCTGTAAGGAAGAATTATGCAAATGAATTTAATGCTAGCAGCATTCTGTAGTGTGACAGTGGAGAGTAATATCAATTACTTTTTTAGGACCTCTGAAAACGGTGACTATGAAAACTGTTTTGGGCTTGATGATGGATAACAGGCTGTGGAGGATACAGATGTGGGCTCATCAGCAGGGCCCAGAAAGGCAGAATCATGGCTGGGTTAACTGGGCACCCTGACCTCTCTCCTGGCCCCCTCCATGCCGACTCACACTTCCAGGGGAAAAACAGGTCACAAGGAAGATAAGAGGTCAACAGAGAAATGAAGATGGAGGTGACTCTAGTGGCCCCTGGTTCAGACTGACTCTGTTCTGAACTAGGGAAGGAAATATCTAAAGCTATATCAGGTCTAAACTTTACTTTTCACCCTCAACTGGACCGTCTAACTGCTGCTTTGAGACTCTAAGACTTGAAGCATGGACAAGATCTAAGAGTAATGATCTGCTGGAGTTTTACTCTCAAGCAGGGGAGTTTGCCTCCATCGAATGCTAGCAGCCCCTTTCATTCATAGGCTGAGCATCTCTCATGGAGAATAAGGGTAGGCGGATCTGATACATCACTAGTATTTTAAATGAAGTTTTGCTGGAACACAGACGTGCATGTTTGTTTATGTATTGTCCCTGAATTTTTCATACTATACTGTCAGGATTGAGTAGTTGCAATACAGACTATTTACCCAACAAAGGCTAAAATACTATCTAACTCTGCATGGAAAACATTTATGACCTCTGATTTAGAAAGACTCCCAATGGCCTGGTGGGTGGTTTATGCCTATATCCTAGCATTCTGGGAGGCAAAGGAAGGTGAATCCCTTGAGCTCAGGAGTTTGAGACCAGCCTGAGCAAGAGTGAGACCTTGTCTCTACTAAAAGTAGAAAAATTAGCTGGACATGGTAGTGGGTGTCTGTAGTTCCAGATTCTTGGCAGGCTGAGGCAGGAGGATCGCTTGAACCCAGGAGTTTAAGGTTGCTGTGAGCTAGGCTGAGCCAGAGCACTCTGGCATGAACAAAAGAGAGAGACTCTGTCTCAAAAAAAAACTCCCAAGTAGGTTATCATGCTAAATACATAAATACATACAAAGCACATCCATGCAAGTGGTCTTGCCTGTAGATGCTAAAATAGGGAAAACAACCTTCTCCATTTTAACTGCATTGTCTTGCTGAAAAACAGGGGGTCTTGTGCTGCTTCTGCCTTAGAATTTGTTTCAATTGATTTTCCCTGGATGGCAATGTTTCAGGGCTGCTTTGAGGTGGAAATATTTTTTCTTCTTGAAACTATGAATGAATTTTCTATTTATTCATTTATTTAACAAACATGGTTTGAGTGCTGGACACAAGGCAGTTACGGGGCTAAGCACTAGGGATACAGTGTAAAACAGCTCGGCCCTGACCTCAAGTTGCTGAGAGTCTAGTGGAGAGACAGGTCAGTAACTGAGCAGTTACAGAGCCCCGGAGGGATAACTGGGCCAGGGTTGAGCATGGGGCACTAGGCCGCAGAAAAAGAGGCACCCGATGCCCTCTTGTGACATTGTACAGGGGAAACCAGGGAAGGCCTACCAGAAGAAATGATGGCAACGACAAAACTTGATGGCTGAAAGAAGTTGGGCAACCACAGTGGAATTAGTAAAGCAAAAGCTATTTTTGGGCAGAAGTAGCAAAAAGTTCAAAAACCTGGAGGAAGGCATTCCATGGTGAATTAGAGAACCCACGAATGGTGATGGAATCCACATAAAATGACAACTCTTACATGCCATCTTGGAGCAACTAACAGAAGCTGTTTATAGCTGAAGCCCCCATCCTAGATATTCTGTCCTTCCTGTCTCTGAGACTAGGGAGAATCAGCATTTTGGCATATCTGTAACCACCCTGTTGTATCACAAAAGGCCTTGTAAGCCATGATGACCGATTTGCACAGGAGGAAAATGCCAGTTCACTGAAGGGTTTTACTCCAAAGTTTTATGATTCATGTTAAATTTGTTTAGTCTGAGGTTATACAAGGGGGATGCAAGTCAATGGTACATTTTGTTATGGAAGGACAACCCACCAACAAGGCAACATTTTGTTAAAAGTGTTCAGCACATTAGGAGGTTCTCTGTGTGTTTTCTCAATCTCATTTAGTACTCACTGCACTGCCTCCCTAGAAATAAAAGGAAAAGGAAGGATATTTATCTTGACTAGGGGCTTGACACTGTGAAAAACATTATCTCATTAAACTTCACTGCAACCCAGCCAGGCAGATCGTATTATTCCAATGTTCAGAGATGAAGAAGGAAATTCAGAAAGTTTATATAATTCTTTCAGAGTTACAAAGAAAGTAGCAGAACCAGGGTCCATGCCCTTGGATGAATATGCATTGCATTGACCAGGTAGAGATGAGGGCAAAGATGTTTCAGGAAAGAGAAGCATCACTGTTAAGGCTCACTGATAAAAATAAAACATTTTCCATTCAGGGAGTGGTGAGCATCTTATTTTCACTTTACATCATCATTTTCCACAGGATAGACTAGGTATTAGTGAATATATATTATGGTGTTTATATTTAATTTTCAAATAAATTTGGACAAGAGGGTCAAACAAATTCATCTTTTCTTTTTTAGAGAGAGAATGAAATATAGTTTTATTTGTGGGGGTGGGGGATACAACCAGTCTAATGCTATTCTCGAAAGTTTACTTCTCAAATTAGGGACACCTGAGAATCTGAAGTGCTATTAGGCTGGCCCTGGGGAAAGTACGGGAAAGGTTTATAGGCCCCCTAAAGGAAGGTTCTTACACTCAGTCCTAATACCAGAAACCTAAGGCACAACTGTGAAAATTTCTCCTTTTGGGCAGAAAGGGTTTAAAGCAGCGGTTCTCAACCTGTGGGTCATGACCCACAGGAACTGTATTAAAGGGCCATGGCATTAGGAAGGTTGAGAACCATTGGTTTAAAGGAAGGAGCCAGGATGACCAGGAGAGAAGTCCAACTCAGAGGTTCTCAACAGGGAAGCAGCATGGTCCCTACAGGCACATTAAGAAACAGGACAGAAGGGATGTTTGGGTTTCTGGGGAGCACTGTGGGCAATTGCTAGGTACAGCCAGTAAACAAAACAAAACAAAACAGCTGCTTTGCCTGAATAGCAGTGGCTTCCCTCGTAATCTCTGACCTCCCTGTATTTGGTACTGATGACCTGCCAAGAAGGTTAAGCAACAGCAGTCTAGGTCTCAGAAACCAGAAGTCTCAGGAGAGACCTGAGACCCTGCTGCTGGCTTGAATCTCCCTTTTTGCTGCAACATGCAGACTGCAGCTAATTTATGGTGAGTACATCATTCGGGATCCCAGGGCTTTGTTGAGTCTATTAATCCCTCAACTTCTTCCTCAGTCCAGAGAGGCTTGAGAGGACATGGTTTCAGGGTGAGGCAACCCACAGGACCCCCATTGTAGTAAAACCTCTCTGGCTTGCTGTTGGGGTCCTGGGGAGCTCTGGCTCATCCTCATTTAGCCATGATACTCTTCGATCCTGCCTCAGGCTTGGGGTACACTGTATATCTCAGGGCATTGTCTGGATCATATTTAAAAGCCACCTCTGAAGTTAAGGCTCCACTTGGCACGTCCTTTCCCAAAACATTTTTTGGCACAGGCTCCAAATGTCAGCTCCTGGCCCTTTCTCAACTCTCACATAGTCATTGGGATCACTATCTTGGGTTTGGGGATGCCACCAGAATGGCCAATTATTGTTGGAGACTGGGTCCCCGGATGTGATGTGGTGACTCTGGTCTTCATTACACTGCACATCCAGGGTGAACATTGCTGTGCACTAAGGGCAGAATTCTTCACATGTGCAGTCCTGGGAGTAATACAACTTGTCTACGATGTTATCATTGATGAGGGGGATCAATCTATGTCTGTGAGTGATGAATTCACTGTGAAGGACAGAAGAATTGGTAGTGATCTGAAACCAGTCAATGGCTATTATGGGCACCACAGCAATTAAAGCCATTGGAATAGAATTGGGCACCCCCAGGTCCATATTCTCAATGATGAACTTGATCATCAGAGCTCCATGATCTGCATGGTACGCTGATTAGTGTATTACAAATTTATCTTTTAAAAACATTATTTAAATTCAGGACCTGTCGAGCCTCTAAAACACAAAATTTAGGGCGTTCTAAAAACCTCAATCACAGAGCACTCGTGTGGCACAGGACACAGCAATGGTCCTCTGGGTGCATTTGGAGCAAAAGCTACTCATGACAGTTTGGTATAGGATGATAAGGAGGTTCTGCTCGACACAGACACAAGGACACTTCTTTTCTTCTAAGGGCATCACTCTCCCTTAGGTTATCAAAGACCTCTTCATTTCAATGTTCAATAAAAAAGAGTAACACATAGGAGAGGTATTTATACAGTGAATCTGTGAAATGGCTCATATATCTTACATTCTCATGCTAGGACTCAGTCTCGTGGCCACATGTAATTGCTGGGAGGCTGACCATTGTGGCCCCACCTTTGTGCACAGGGAGAAGAGGTGCACTTACATATTGTGACATTCTAGAAATCTCTGTCACATGAAGAGGAAGGAAGAGAGTGAGTCTTGCCAGGGAAACGAAAGAAGTGAACGTAACAAGCTGCATAAATTTTATTCTGCTGTGTTCAAATAGCATCATTTCTCCATTGAGGCTGACATTAAACACTTCAGTTATCATTGGTGACTTCAATAAAAGACGTTTCGTTATAGTGGATGAGAGAGTCAGAAGGCAGAAGATTAAGGAGTGAATGAGAGAAGATATGGAGAAAGCATAAATCACTTTTAAAAAATTGGTATTGAATTAAGGAATTCCATAGAGGAACAGCTTGATAAAAGAGAAAACAGTTTTCTTTCCTTTTTCTTTTTCTTTTAAGTTATTGTGAGGGTACAAACAACCAGGTCACAATTTTTGAATTTGTTAGGTAGAGTGCATCTTGTAGTTGTGTCCCACACCTAAAAGGTGTGCCTTGTTGTCGTACATTGTGACCATTAAGTTGGAGCACACCAATCCCTGCCCTTCTCCTCTCTCCCCCATCCCAGTTCTGCCACCTCCAACTTGAGTTGGGATTTCTCCTCTGTAGGCATGTACTAGATCATCTATTGGCTTCATATTGGTATTGAGCACATTGGATATGTGCTTTTCTATTGTTGTGATACTTAACTAAGGAGAATGTGCTTCAGTTCCCCTCAGAATAATACAGAAGATATAAACTCACTACCTTTTTATGGCTGAGTAGTATTCCATGGTATACATATACCACAATTTATTAATCCATTCTAGAGATGATGGGCATTTAGGTTGTTCCCCCATTTTGGAGATTGTAAATTGAGCTGTGATAAACAATCTAGTGCAAATGTCCTTATGATAAAATTATTTTTTTCTTCTAGGTAGATTCCTAGTGGTGGGATTGCAGGGTCAAATGAGAGGCCTAATTTGAATTCTTTGAAGATACTTCATACTTCTTTCCAAAGAGGCTGCATTAGTTTGCAGTCTCACCAACAGCATAAAAATGTTTCCCTCTCTCTACATTTGTGTCAGCATCTGCAACTTTAGGACTTGGACGTGGGGTAATCTTACTGGGGTTAGGTCTCAGGGTGGTTTTGATTTACATTTCTCTGACAATCAGGGATGGTGAGAATTTTTTCATATGTTTGTTAGCCATTCATCTGTCTTCCTCAGAGAAGGTTCTTCTGTTCATGTCTTTTGCTCAACGATAGGATTGTTTGCTCTTTTTTGTTGATTAATATGAGTTCTCTATTTATTCTAGTTATCAAGCCTTTGTCCCCGATGTAGCATGCAAATATCTTTTCCTATTCTGGAGGTTGTCTATTTGCTTAAATTGTTGTGTTCTTAGTGCAGAAGCTTTTCAGCTTAAGTCCCACTTGTTTATTTTTGTTGTTGCAATTGCCACTGAAGTCTTCTTCACAAAGTATTTCCCCAGGATGACAGCCTCAGGAGTTTTTTCCACACTTTCTTCTAGGATTTTTATCATTTTATGTTTTAGATTTAAGTCTTTTATCCATCTTGAGTCAATTTTTGTAAGTGGTGAAAGGTGAAGGTCCAGTTTCAGTCTTTTACATGCGGTTATCCACGTCTCCCAGCACTATTTGTTGAATAGGAATTCTTATCCCCAGTGTAAGGTTTAGTTTGGTTTTTCAAAGATCAGATGGCTATGAGAGACTGGTTTCATCTCTTGGTTTTCTGTTTTGTTTCATATGCCTATATCTCTATTTTTTGTGCCAATACCTTGCAGTTTTGATTACTCTGGACTTATAATACGGCCTAAAGTCTGGTAGAGTGATGTCTTCCAGCTTTGTTTTTACTGCTAAGAACTGCATTGGCTGTATGGAGTTTTTCTGGTTCCATAGGAAACAAAGAACTATTTTTTTCCAGTTCTTAAAAGTATGATGTTGATGTTTGAATGGTGATTGCATTTAATCTGTAGCTTGCTTTGGGAAGTATAAACATTTTAACAATGTTTATTCTTTCCAGTCAGGAACATGGTATGCTTTTCCATTTGTTAATGTCTTCTGTTATTTCTTTTCTTATGATTTCATAATTCTCTTTGTAGAAGTCCTTTACTTCTTTTGTTAGGTATATTCCTAGGTATTTCATTTTCTTTGAAGCTACTGTGCAGGGACATGCGTCTTTGATTAGCTTCTTAATTTGGCTGTTATTGGCATACTGATTTGTGGACATAGATTTTATACCCTGAGATATTACTGTATTTCCTGATCACTTCCTGGACTCTTGTGTTTTAATCTCTGGGGTTCTCTAAATATAAGTTCATATTATTGGCAAAAAGTGGGTGTTTGACCTCCTCTGCCCCCATTTGGAATGCCTCTTATCTCATTCTCTTGTCTGATTGCATTGCTAGCACTTTAGAACTGTGTTGAATAGTAGTGGTGATGGAAGACATCTTTGTCTGGTTTTGATTCTAAGTGGAAAGGTATCAATTTTACACCATTCAGTAAAATATTCATTGTGAGTTTGTCATAGATGGCTTAAATCAAACTTAGAAAAGTGCCATCTATCCCTATATTCTTAAATGTTCTTGTTAGGAAGGGATACTTTATCAAAGTTTTTTCTGCATCTATTGAGAAGATCATATGATCCTTGTTTTTGCTTCTATTAATATGGTGAATTACATTTATGCATTTGTGTATAATGAACCAGACTTGCATCCCTGGAATAAAGCCTACTTGATTGTGATATATAATTTTTTAAGTGTGTAGCTGTCGACTATTGGCTAAGATTTTATTGAGTAGTTTTACATTGATACTCATTAGTGAGATTGGTCTTTAGTTCTTTTTAGTTGGATCCTTTCCTGGTTGGTTTTGATATCACAGTGAAGTTTATTTCATAGAACATGTTGGGGAAGGTTCCTTTCTTCTCAGTGTTTAGGAATAGTTTCTATAATATAGGTACAAGCTATTCTTTGAATGTTTGATATAATTCTTATGTGAAACCATCTGATACTGGGCTTTTCTTTGTTGGAAGCTTTTTTATTGTTTCTGCATCTCAGTGCTTGATATCAGTTTGTTCAATAGATCGATTTCTTCTTGGTTAAGTTTAGGGAGATGCTGTGATTCCAGGTATTCCATTTCCTCTACATTGTCAAATTTCTGGGCATGGAGTTTCTTGTCATAGTCAGAGACAATCTCTTATATATGTGGTATCTGTTGTTATTTCCCCTTTTTCATTTCTGAAATTGTTAGAGATTTTACTTTTCTGTTTCTAGTTAATCTGGCCAAAGGTTTATTAATTTTATTTATCTTTTTGAAGAATCATTTTTTTCATTAATTTTCTGAATGATTCTTTTGTTTTAAATTTCATTTATTTCTGATTTAATTTTGGTTATTGCTTTTCTTTTGCTAGAAATTTTTCATTTTTGTCAGAAGATTCATTAAATTGTTGTTGTGCTTGCTCTCTTTCTGTTTTTCAGATGTAGGCATCCAATGTGATAAATTTCCCTCTTAGGACTGCTTTTCAAAGGTTTTGGTAGCTTGTGTCTTCATTGTTGTTATGTCAGGTTTTGGTAGTTTGTGTCTTCATTGTTATGTTCAAGGAAGTTAATGATTTCCTCTTTTGTCACTTCCATGACCCAACTGTTTTTTGGCATCAAGTTGTTTAATTTCCATGCTTTTGTGTGGTGATGAAAATTTTTGTTGGGGTTAAGTTCCACTTTTATTCCCTTGTAGTCTGAAAAGACACAAGGTTTAATTTCAATTCTTTTAATTTTGTTGAGGATTGATGTGTATTCTAGGATATGATCTATTTTAGAATATGTTCCATGGACTAACAAGAAGAATGTATATTCCTTAGTGTGGGATGTGTGAGTTCTGTATATATGTATTAAGCCCTATTTTAATAGGGTCATGTTTAAGTCCCTTCTTTCTTTCTTTAGTTTCTGTCAGAGGATCTGTTCAGTTCTGCAGGTGGGGTGTTAAAGTTCCCAGATATCATGATTCACAGGACATGATATTCCTCAGGCCAATCAAGTCTGTTTCATAAATCTGGGAACATTTAAGTTGGGAGTATAAATATTTAGAGTTGAAAAGTACTCTCTTTGTATTCTTTTCTTGACCAGAATGAAATGACCATCTTTGTCTTTTTAACTTTAGTTACTTCTCCATGGTCTAATCTTTAAATCCACTTGTATCTAAAAATAGGATTGCAATCCCTCCTTTCTTCTGATTTCCATTTGTCTGAAATACTGTTTTTCATTTCTTTACCCTGGGTCTTATTTGGTCCTTCAAGGTTAGGTGTGTTTTCTGGAGATGGTATATAAATGGCTTATCCTTTTTTTTTTTTTTTTTTTTGTCCAATTGGCCATTCTGTGCCTCTTCAGTGGAGAATTCAATCCATTAACATTTATTGAGAGAATTGATAATTGTGGTGGAGGTTTATTCATCTTATTTTTTGAAAGACATTTGCTTAGTTTTACTCTTTGTGCCATCGTTGAAGCTTTGTCTTTTAGTTTCTGAGTATTTAATTTGCTGGTGATCCATTGTGAAGGTCAGTGGGGGAGAATAGGTATAAGTATTTCCTGTAGAGCTGGTCTTGTACCTAATTTCATCAATGTTTATATATTAGTAGAAGAGTTTGTTTCTTCATCAATTTTGAAGCTTTGTTTCACAGGATACAGAATTCTGGGCTAAAAATTGTTTAGTTTAAGAAGGTTAAAGTTAGATGACCATTCTCTTCTGGATTGGAAAGTTTCAGCCGAAAAGTCTGTTGTCACCCTAATGGATCTTCCCTATAGGTCAAGGTCCTTACTCCTGGCTGCTTGCAGAATTTTCTCTTTCATTTTCACTTTGGACAATTCATTAGAATGTGTTTTGGAGATGTTCTATCTGTGTTGAGATGACCTGGGTTCATCATCTCTCTAAAACCAGCGTTTTAGAATCTTTAGTGAAATGTGGGGATTTTCATTTATGATATCCTCTACTAGGGCTTCCATTCCTTTGGTATGTTCTCTCCTTCAGGGATACCTATAATTTGTATGATTGAATGCTTTGTGATATGCCATAATTCTCTGAGTGAATGCTCTGTTTTCTTTTTCTTATTTTCTGTCTCTTTAACTATCTGGGTTAGCTAAAGAGCTTCATCTTGTAGCTCTGAGATTCTTTCTTCTCCATGGTCTAATCTGTTATTGGTACTTTCTACTGCATCTTAAGTTCCCTGACTGACTCCTTCAATTCCTTAAGCTCTACCATATCCTTTCTATATTCTTCATGGCTTTCACCTATTGTTTGGTTCTGTTTTTCTATTTTTTCATCAATTCCCTTTATTGTCTTTACCATCTATATTTTTAATACCCTTTCTGTCATTTATAACATTTCTTTATAGGTCTTATGCTCTGCAGTAGCTGCCTCATGGTCCCTTGGAAGGACAGAGGTTACTCTGTTTTGGTTTTTCAGGTTGCTAGAATTTTTCTGTTGATTCTTCCTTGTATATGTTCTTCTTGTTCACTTCCATCCCATACTTTTTTTTTTCTCACTACCTCCTTAACTTTAAATTACCTTGTCTCAGAGCTTAAGTGTTGAAGTGGCCTTTTGGTATAAAGCCAAAAGGAAGAGAAGAGTAAAGAGGGAGAAGGGAGGAAGAAAAGAAATAAAGAGGTGGGAGTGAAAGAAAAGAATTGGAGGAAAGGAGAGAAGAAGGACAAAAAGAAAGAGAGAGTGACAGGAGAAATGGTGGTTATCAGCAGGGTGCTATGACCATGCCAACAAATCTAGGGTCTTGAGGGGCCCTGCTATGCAGGTACTTTGAAGACAGGAGGTCATTAGCAATATGAGCAAAAGCAAGACTTCACCTCACCAAATATAAAAGAAAAAGACAAGGATAAAAATTAGCAGTATGTCATAGTGGGTAATTACCAAATCTGTCTTTCCAAAGGCCAAAGCTAAAAGGACACTCTAGACTATAAGCTTGTGACTTCCTTGAGCCAGACCAATGCTGTGACCCTGCAGCAGTCATAGGAAAGGAAAAACAAATTTAAAAATGAAAGTAAGTAAAGAAAATTAAAATAACAATTATAAAAGATAAAGAAAGAAAAGATGATATCTTAGCTGTTATATTAGAAATTTATGTTTGAAAGATGAGAAAAGTAGGAAAATCTCTACCAAGAGATAAAAAAAGAGAGAAGTATGAAAGGAAGAAAGAACAAAAGAGGCTAAAAAATCATAACAAAAATGGAGGAGCCCTTGCTATTGAAGAAAATAAAAATGAATGTAACATAATAAAAAACAAACAAACAAACAGCAACAACCAGAAAAACCAAAAAGAGAAAAAAACTAAGATAAAAATTGTGAAAAGGAGAAAAAAGTGGAAGAATAAAAATAAAATGTATATATATATATATATATATTGCAACATATAGCCTAGACACCATGTGGCACTGTGGTGTTAGATGATGGAGAACACACATGCCACTTTTCCTATATAAAACACACATGCTGCCATATCCATCCATATACAATGAAAGCCAGAAGCCTTTTTCTAGCTGCAGAGGAGATTGGGTCCTGTTTTCTTGACTAATTTGCACTCAATCATGGCCTGGTCAGTTCCCCAGCATTTAGTTCCCCTGTGATTGGGGTCCTAAATCTCTCACCAGCTTCTATAGGAAGCATATCAACAGTGCCACTTGACAGTATTGTGGCCTTCTCAAGGGTGCAGGGTCCACTCAGCTTACAATAAGGATGGTTTCCTGAGCTCAGCAGGTACACCAGAGTGGGTCATGCACAAGGACCCTGTGAACTGTTCCCTTGGGACCTTCTCACAATGGTGGTCCCCAATTAACAATCATGCTGATGGCAGAGCCATCACAGCCAGTATTCAGTCCCAACCTCCTGGATGGTGTTTGAGTCCCCTTATTTATTTATGTGGTTTAAACTGCTCACTGGAGCTGTTTAGTCCATAATCAATAAACTGCAGGGCAGCCCTTTCCTGTCCCCAGACTGTGTGAGGGCTGGTTGGTCAGCCCCTCCTTGTATGCAAACATTTGTCTTCTATGCCAGCTTTCCTCAGACCTATTCAGTGGCTCCTAGAGTCCACTGCTGCTTCACTGTGCCCCTTGGGTGATATCCCTGTATATGTTCCTCCAGCAAGATGTGGCTGGAGTTCTAGTTGCCCTGTCTCCTCCCTAGTGGCTCTGAAGGAGCTGTTTTTAATCTGCCACCTTGCTCTTCCCTCTATATTTTCTTCCTTTTTAAGGGTGGGATAAACATATTTATAAGGATGAGAGCAAAGGTAGAGTAGATATAGAAAAGTTCAAGTGTAGGAGAAATAGGTAACATTTGTAGAGCCAAGTTTCTAAGGGTGACTCTATTCAACTTTTAAATCAAGAAGTCAGCTTTTAAAGGAGAAAAACAACTTTTTAAGTGGTTTTTCAGAGCTCATATGTAAACAGGTATATAAAAGGATAAGAGAGTAGTCGGTGTTTCCCAGATAAATTTATTCGATGTTGGAGAGAAAGGAGAGGGAAAATGAGAAGATCTCATCTTGAATTCTTATCTATGCTCTTGGATCTAATGGGGCTTAGGTTCAAGTTCTGTGAGAGGAACAAGGGAGAAATGAGAAAATTTTGGAATATCTGGAAGATTCTCTCTGTAGAAAAATGAGGAAAAACCCAAACTTTTAAAAAGTACAAGAAGCATTGGGATTTTGTAAAACTTACAAATCATACTTTTGTAATGACATGATAAGTTATGTAGTTTCTTTCAGATTCTGGGAACACAATAGGACATAGATAAATGGGCTCAGAATAGAAAATAGGAAGAAAAAGTGTTTTGAACAGCAAAGGTGAAGGAAGAGTAAAAGGGAAACATGTTCTGCAGAGTATTGGCCCTGAGGAGGGGTATTGAAGGATTGAAGTGGAGTATTGAGGCCAAATATAGATGATGATTTTATTATTAGTATGTTAAAGAAGGGAATTGCTCCAAGTATGCAGGGAGAATGTCTATATCTGAATGACCTTGGCAATGTATTAGAAATGTAGGTATCAGTTTGAGGCAAGAGCTTTGAAATCTTCTTGTCTTTCCAGGAAATTCTGTGGAGACTCTTGGGCACTGATGTGAAGAAGAGTCTGTTGGTGACTATGGTCAGAGTCTAGGTGAGTGTTTTAAAGGAAACAGAACATGGTTGATGGTCATGGACCTTTGTCCGAATGCTACCCCTTCTTCTGCTATTCCTCTCTTCTATAGCTACATCTCTAGTTGTTAGAAATAGCTACATGCTCTTTGACCACACATGGGGGCCCATCTGTATCAAAAAATAGGTTCTTATGAGAAAGGGTAGATTTCTGAGTTGAATTTAAGTAAGATATTTTCCCTTCATTCCTAAAACTGCACAGAAGGTATGACTAGATTTAGATGAGCAGAAAGATATTACAGAAGAAGGGCAATGGAACGAATGATGATCAAATTGCCTACAAATCCATGCTCTGAGGGCAGTAGAGTATGACAATTGTACAAGGATTCAGGCCAGTGGCCTTTGCTAGACTGGGAAAGAGAGAAAAAAAAAAAACTTATATTTTTTGGAGTTCATCATTGTACTCTTTCAAAAGAAGAGGGAAACACTAGATATAAGTAATCAAACTGAATGTAATTAAGTTTCTTCTTCAGGAATGGAAATATTCAAATTCTCATCTGAGAACTTTTTAGGTGGCCAAATATGGTGCTCTCTGCTTTGGACATAAATTGGCACAAATCTTAATCCCTGCCACTAGGGAAGGAGGCAAGCGAATGCTTGACAACCACATGCTGTGAGTCACATGGTCTTGGTGCACGCAGAGTGCAGAGGCCTCCCATAGGAGAGGGGTGTGATCCCCTTGGGGTGTCATCAAAGGAGAAGATCATGAGTTTGTAACTGAAATATGCGTAGATGTTCATTAGGTGTTCCACACCTCTCAGAAAACAAAATGAGTATTCAAGAACACAGTTCATGAAATATATTTGTGCCATTTGCGCAAGGCTAATTTTTGATTTTATTATCACCCTCCTTTATCAGAATTTACCAAAGAAAAGCAAAACTATGATAAAGGAAGCAAACAGTTTGATTGTCTTTGCTCAATGCCAGCAGAAAGTAAGCCAGAGCATTGAAATGAGTCTTCAGGCACACAACAAAATAATTATAAACCTTGGTGATGAATTATGAAGCACCTATCACCTTCAGGAGGGCTCCAGAAGTGAGAGCAGGCTGCCCAAACTAGGTACAAATGGAAAAGACTCCAGAATAGGATAGAAAGGAATGAGGAAAGCGTATGATGACTGGCTGAAGAAGTTGGTAGGGAAGAAGTTGGTAGGTATAGGTCTCCACGGCTCACAGGGCAGGAAGTCTCACACAGGAGTAAAGGGAACACTAGGAAATAAATGACACACAAAAAAGACTAAAGTTAAGGAAACAGTAGAGTAACCAGAAATAATCGTAATGTGCTTTATGAGTGAAATTGGAGATGTGATATCAGAGCCCGCCTGCTTACCCCCAAAGAGGTAATCACAATAGCTACACCAAGGCAGCCAGGACCTAGGGCCTGGATGTTCTGAACTGACTACATATGTAAGATCACCTTGGACCCTCGCTCTGCGGATCTGGTGTCCCAAGGAGGGAGGCCTTCTACCATGATTGCTCTCAAATTCACGGGAATTGAACAGGAAGAAATTTTTCTTGGCATCTTGTAATATTTTCTCACTTTCTGGCAGATTTTTCCACTAAAAGAACAGAAAGCAAAGGGAGCAGAGAATGTCTCACAGGCATTTTGATTTTACAGATGTCTAGTTATACACGACCTCGGAGGAAAAAGGCATCCAGCACGGCAGCTACAGGTACAGGATACATTTCAGTTAAATTATTTTCCCTGGGAAAAAAAGAAGCTTTATATCGGGCCCCTAACTTAGGCATATATATACATACATATATGTGTGTGTGAGCACATTTAATTTTGAGTTTTCTCTAAAAGTGCTCATTAAATATTTGCTGAATGAAAAACAAACATTTGGCCATTCACATGCTGTTTAAGGGTATTTCAGAGACGGAATGGATGAATATGCTAAAAATATATACATACCCAAAGAGTCTGACAGCTTATTTTTTCCTCTTCAGTTTTAAAAACTGTGTTAAGCAGCCAAACACATCATCTCCTCTTTGCCCCCACCCCAAGAGAACCTTGAGGGCTAAATAAAACATCTCCTAAGAACCAAGGCACCCTGGGCCAAACAGCACTCTGAGAAGAGCCGGCAGTTAGGAAACTTGATCCCAATAGGTGTTAAGGTAACAATTTGCAGAAATGCAAGGCATAAATCTCAGGTAGCACTGCGGGGCAGCAGTAGCAGAATCCTGAACTCTGGAGCAGTGAATCTGGGTGCTCTATGATGGATGCGGCCAATTACCTCTGAAAGTTCCTGGCCTCTGAGATCAGGATCTAATGGTACTTTTTATTTCCCTGTGTATTTCATACCACTTCCTATCCAAAGGCCACAAGTGGGAAAATTATGGAAATAGATACTGTTTTAGAGCTGGAAGAAATCCTAGACATGACATGAGCTCAGATCTTCACTTTGTATAATAGACAGGTAACTACCATCCAGGAAAACACGCTCCACAGAGCATGTTTATAGTCAAGTTGGAGGTATAGCGTAAATATACTGATATCCAGTCCAGGCCTGTGACTAATGGGTCACCTTTCTTAGTTCTCCTATCTAAAGGGATGAACCATAGAAGAAACACTATAAGTAATAAAAAGAAAATAAACTGATGTTTGCTCCTTGCTTACACTAGACAGGCCTTTATTTACTGGAAAAAAAAAATCAAATGCTGGTTCCTGGCCTTTCAAGGTCTGCTGAAACCTGTCTGCTTCTCTAGCATTGCTTCTCCTTCTCCTACCTTCTCACCTTCCCACCTTCTTTACCTTCTTTCACCACTACTGTCATCTCCAGCCACTTCCTGCCTCCCACTTTCCCTTAATACATCTCAGTGTATGTGCTCAGAGTGCTCTGAATTCTTCTCTGTTCAGCTTGTCATATTGAGAGGACATCTTACCTCCTTTGTAGAGCTGCATCTGTGTCCTGAGTCAGGGCAAGTTGCTTTCTCCAGGATTCCCAGCATAACTCTCAAAGCATTTATTCAGTAGCCACACATTGGCATGATTAGTCTCCATTTTCAAAGACCCAGATCTTGTCTTACTCACTTTTGTATCCTTTTCCCAGTGCTTCCTTCCCACCATATTTGGCACAGGTCTGACCCAGGGCAAAAATCTCAATAAGCGGTAAGGAAAGAAAAGAATGAGTAAACTCTGGGACTCTAAATTGACAAAAAGGAGTGTCACTGACTACAACACTGGTGTAACCTACACCTCATCAGACTTCCTTGGCTCGAAGCCCACATGTACTATTTACCAGCTAGAGTGAGGTAGTTCACAGGGTACATAACTTCTTGGTGTCTCAGTCGCCTTTTCCATCAATTCACACTAAGAATAGTGTCTAACTCTTAGGGATTTTATAAAGATTAAATCAGTTTATAAATATATTCACTAGACCTTTAGCAAGAGGTACATCATAGAATACATTTTCTCCCTTTCTTAGCCACTTTCCTACCTCTTATTGCAGTTATTAGTGGGAAAGGGGAGAAACCAAGGAAATATAAGACAGAATAATCAGGAAAAAATACAAAAAATATTTTATATTGATGATTAGGAGGCATGTTTGTGTTAAGAGTGAAGAATCAGAAAAATATACTATTTATTGAATATCTACAACGTGACTATTACTAGACTAATCCTTTTACATATAGTATTTTCAGTTCCAGTGTTATAATCCACATTTCTTCAATTGTAAAATGTGTTCAGAGGAGAAATCTGTCCAAGATTGCATAGATGGTAAAATTTACAGCTGAGGTAAAAGGTTAAGGTATCAGATCCATGAGTGCAGGGCAATGCCCACCACCCACTGCTATGTGATCATGGGTGATCTACTTAACTTTTAGATCTCTGTTTTCTCATCTGTAAATGGGTGCAATAATAGTGTAGAACACACGCACAGAATTTCTAGAGGATTATGTGTATTATGAGTTAACATACACACGTCAAGTCCTGAGAATGGAGCCTACTGTATGTGATTGTTCCTGCTCTAGTAGAGCAAGGCACCACCAATCAACCTTTTCATTTGATAAAATTAGTCAGTCTCTGAGAAGTTGACTTTTCATAGTTCTCCTGTCTAAATGGATGAACTATAATAGAAGCACTATGAATAATAAAAAGAGAAAAAAGAAAGTAAACTGATGTTTACTCTCTGGAATTAAATCAAGACTTAAAACTATCCCTTTTGAAAAGGCTGTTTAAGTGTAATTACCTAAATTTTTAATTGCATTAATGATTGATTTCTAGCTTTAACATTGAATAGAAATGCATGATTTGGGGGTATGCCATTGCTTGTCTGGGTAGGAAAAGTTATTCTGGTTTAAATGAGGCTCCTTTTCTCTTTGATGGATGGGAGAAGACATTTGGAATGATTAAGTAGAAGGCTATTTGTTCTTATAAACATGTTCATTTAATTCTCTATGTAGAATACACAATTTCAGAGAGAAGGTCATGTTCTGCATCTAGGAAAAAGAATCTTTCATGAGTCTACTAGACAATGAGCATTCAACAGTGACCAAGGTCTTGACCAAGTTCTCATTATGCATAAAGAACAGCCACTGTTGAGAGTAACTTTTGCCAGAGTTTACCTCACCTGGCTCCAAAGATCAGCAGAGACAGGATAAAGAATAGGAGAAGGAAACATTAATATATATACATTTTTCTCTCTAGTATACACACACATTTCTCTCTCTAGTGTCTATATACTTCAGCAAAAGCAGAACAGCTTCCAGAACAAATTGTTTCCATCTCAACCAGCAACTCATTGTACTTTGATCCATTACAAATGCAAGACACTAAACCACTTTAAAAAGGATAACATAATTGCTTTTAGTTAGTGCTTATTAAAAGCTTCTTCTTGGAATAACTTAAGCAACAAAATAAATAACTATAGTATTGAATTATAACCCAAACATTAAATATCCACGAATTCATATTGATATAAATTAAGTAAATAAATAAATGAAGCAAAAACAATAACTCTCCCTTAAAGGAGAATTTAAATTAATAATTTTGAAAGGATTTAAGGAGTTAGAAAATCACCACTAGGATTCCACAGTCCTAATTTCCATGAATAGAATGAACAATGGATACTGGAATAAATGGACAACTGTTTAAGCAGACACAAAGATTTTTGCAGAGGATGACAGTGCCTCCTCCAAAATATCTGGTAATTACAAAGGCAATGAGAAAGTTATCAGTGAAGAATCCCAGGAAACAACATATTAATCAAGTAATCAAGGTTAATATCACTGATAATATGAATCAATATGGTTATTTATTATTGTAATTCACTAAGAAAGGCCCACCTCCTCTACAGTATCCATTTTAATAATGTGGAACCTCAATCAAATCATGAGAAAATACCAGCAAACTCAAATCAAGGGGGATGCTACAAAATAACTGATCAGTACTAATCAAAGAGTTAAGGTCACAAAAGATAAAGAAACACCGAGGACCTCTCACGCATTGCAGAAGCTGTGACAACTAACTCCAATGTTGATTCTTGAATTGGATCCCAGAACAGAGAATAATAGTGGTGACATCAGTGAAATACAAATGAGTTCTGTACTTTAATTAATAGTATTGTCCCAAGTTAATTTTCTAGTTGTAGAAAAAAGGGTTAGGGTTATAGAAGATGTTTATGTAAGGGGAGTTAAATGAAGGATAAACAGGAATTCTCTGCACTATTTTTGAGAGTCTCCTATGAGTCTGAAATGATTTAAAAATTCACTGTTAAGGCTTGGCGCCTGTGACTCAACGGGCTAAGGCGCCAGCCACGTACACCTGAGCTGGTGGGTTCGAATCCAGTCAGGGCCCATCAAACGGCCCATCAAATGACGGCTGCAACCAAGAAATGGTCGGGCATTGTGGCGGGCGCCTGTAGTTCCAGCTACTTAGGAGGCGGAGGCAGGAGACTCGCTTGAGCCCAGGAATTGGAGGTTGCTGTGAGCTGTGATGCCACAGCACTCTATCCAGGGTGACAGCTGGAGTCTCTGTCTCAAAGAAAAAAACATTTTTTCACTGTTAAAATAAAAGGTCCCTGGAATGAACCATTTTTGTGTTTGTTACATAATGTGCTTTCTTTCCTTTTTTTAAAAAAAATTGTCAACAGATTGACGTTTATTCTTCCAGACATTTCCTATAAATTTATAGCTACATAAATGTGTAAATGTAAATTACATAATTCTACAGTGATTTTATTTTGTTATTTCCTCCAAAAAATAAGTAAGTGAGGTGATGGCTATATTAATTAGCTTGATTTAAGCATTGCACATTGTATATCAAATCATCGCATTATACCCCACAAATTATTTAATAAAAATTAAGTTTAGAAAAAAAGAAATAACAGAAAGAAAAGGAGAAACATTAAACTATTTAACTTTGCTTAAACTACTATTTCCTAAACATTTGGCAAAAAATTACATTTTTCATATTCCACCTGTTACCATTGTGTGGGACAAATATTCCATAACATTTAGTGAATGTGTGCTATCATATAACATTTTTTCCAACAATCCCACACAGTAAAGAAAGAAGAATGGAAATGAGAGGGTTGGGGAATGTAGAGTCCATTCTCTCTTCTTAAACCTTTGAATTAAAAAAAAAAAAAAAGAACAGATTTTAATATCCTGTGGGGAAGAAAAATGTAGGTCAACTATAGAGGAGGAAATGAAATGAAATTTTCAGTCTTAGAGCATTAATATACTGTTAGGAATCTAACATTTTTTGTGCGTAAGTAGTAGAAATTATAATTCCCTCTACCATTGTAGAATTATAAATTGGGATAGTAATAGTACAATTTAGTACATAGGTCCATGTGTAGATAGGAATATTTTATTAAGTTAATTAGCTTGAAGTTAATAACACTGCCCCCAATCTCCTGGGTAAAATTGTACCAACTTCCATTATCCTGAACACAGTCAGTATTGTTATTTTATCTTACTTCTCTCTTCTTTATCCAAAAGGACACATAAAATACATACACCGCATATGTTCGTATTTGATACATACAGAGAGACCTAAACATGAATGTGCATTCCACATACACATTTGAGCACACTGATCAAGTGGAAAAGCAGAGTATTTTATTTTAAAAAAATTAGTGTGCATCTAAGTTGACTACAGGGGAATTTTATTTTCTTTATTTCTAATGATTCTCAAGTGGTGAAAATACGACTATTTATGATCAAAATAAATACCTTCTAGTTTTCTGTTATTTTAGAGTTTATTTTTAAGCTTTTCTTAAATTTCACCTCTTTAGAAAGAAAGGCAACACATAAAAGTTATTAATAATGTGAATTACATTGTCATGGCAACAAATTTTTCCAAGGACTCTGCTCTTATGCAACCATTAACCCCTAATATCTATTTATTATTCAAGAGAAATCATGTTTGGAAAGAAAAAAAAATTACTTGTCATCCAAGAGGATAAGACCTTCTGTGTAAATTCAAATTATTGAACAAGATTAAAATAGGTTTTCAGCCCTAAAATGATTAGAATTTGCATTTTTCATATTTTCTTCATGGTTATTTTTTACTCTTTGGGGCTATGAATCATGGAGATCAAAATTCACCATCCTGGCTGAGGGATTAAACTTAAGATTTGTGACAGAGACAGTTAGTTGTACATTAAACTTTGTGCTCCTGTTTCCATGGTTTTTTCCTGAAAAGTAGCCATACTGTAAAGAATGTTTCCCAGGTTGCCTTGCATCAAAGCAGGAACACATGCTCGATTCTTACCAGAAATGTAAAAGGGGATATTGAATATCATTTCTGGGTGGAAGTATTTATGAACTGGTGGTGCCTAACTCAACCTCCCATCCTTCCCCTAGGAGGATGCAAACAATATTAAGGCCCCAGAGGACAAAGATGAAGGTACAGAATGGAAAAAAATTGCATACTGAAAGCATCACTGGAGGACAGTTCCCACTGAGAACACATAACCAGGTGTACTACACATGAGAGAAATAATCTCTATTGGGTGAAGCCACTGAAATATTGGAGTACTTTTAAAAATAGCAACTATTATAACCCTATCTAACATGTGATACATCTCTGGTTAATTGGGCCACAAATATGTCAAATACATTAAGAAATATTAGTCACAGTTGCATATATTTATTCATTAGAAGAGATAAATAGATTTTATTGCACTTTGGTAGGTGGACAAAACCAAAACATGACCTTTGTTCTTCTTGCTCCTCTCTGCCGTTTTTAGGATGTGGGCTTCTAACTACCAGGCAGGTTTGGATCCAGTGATTTTAGTTTGGGAGCACAGATTAATTACATTAGTTAAGGTTTTGATCCCTAAGCATGGATTTTACCAATTAAAATCCAAACACAGTTGATTTTACTTTTCATGCACTATTTGTTGTTGAGGGGACAAAACCATGACTGGGTAAAATTTCTCATAAAAAAAAAAACTTAGAAGTACACATAATTTCCAGTAAATTATTTTTGGTCCCAAGAGCAGAAATTTTCATTCATTTTGAAAAACTCAACCTGCTTTTCAGACTTTTTGTATCCTTATTACCTCATAACTAACATCTGTGCTATTGATCAGATCACCTTTTCACCTTAAGGATCTAGTCTTAGCAGAACTCCAGCCCAGAGTGGGAGAGGAAGTTTTCTAACAGAGTCATACCATGCAAGAGAAAGAACAGTGAGTAGGTTAGAGGGTAAATCAGAATACCCCATCTCCCTTCCACCTTTGTTCCCCACAGATCATTCAATAACAAGGAAGGCTTAACCGATTCCACACTTCCAGGATTTGCAGAACTTAAGGTAGGTTGGCAGGAAAATGGTGTCTGTTCAGGGGATTGACTGGCTTCTATGAGTCTAGATCCTTCTTGACATTGAATATGATCTTGAAGAAATGAGGAAGGGGTTGAAGAAAAAACTGGGTTGCATAATATAAGAAAATTTCTACAAACTTAACTCTGACATAGTGTTCAAGTCATCACTTCCTCTTGTTGCTATACTATTGGGCAGCCCCATCTATATACACCTGGGATTTTACCTGTAGTCCACCATCCTCAGGGCACTTCCATAAACACTTAAGAAAAACCTTCCAGAACTCATGGATTTTAATCTCCTCCTAACTCCCACAAAAGACATTCATGATTTATTTTATCGTGTAAGAATTTCTCTGGTATTTGACTTCTATTGCTTTTATGTATGTTATAAACTTTACTAAATTATACTCTTTGAGTACATCATTCTTAAACTCTTGGGTAAATATCACCCTACTGAATACATGGCAAGTGCAGAGGACATAATTGCCAACTGCTATTAGAGGCTCCTCTAGCAAACATTTGCATCATATTTACTATTTCTAGAGCTTGTTCTGAATTCAATGAACATGTCTTTAAATAACTATTTCTCATAGCTATTTTTCAAATTATCTGTATCGAAATCCTATTTTTTTTTAAAGTGACAGGGTCTCACATGTTATCCAGGCTGGGCTGGAAATCCTGGGCTCACACAATCCTGCCTCAGCCGCTAGAATACCTGAGACTATAGTCACCCACCTCTGCACTCAGCTCAAAATCCCATTTGTAATATGCACTATGATTCCATTCTAGATACTGTGCATAAAAATCACTCAGTATAGCTTGAGAAGCTTCATTTTAAATAAATATAAGTAAAGAGTCTCATGTACATTATATGAAATGAACATAAATGCTATAAAACATTGGATTTTTAGTATGGTGAGAACAAAAGGTGGAGTGGGGGGTGGAGGCAGAGATTCATTTGTCTCTGAGCTACTGTTACCTACAATCTTGTCTGAATAAGTGCTGTCCCTCAAGCTCAGTCTCCGTTCTGATTGTCAATACAATGCACTGTGAAGGAAACCCTAGCCTGTGGGACTGAACAGGGCCTCAGAGGATCCTGAGTTCCACAGGGAGTATGGGTCAGGTGAAATCCACAGAGACCCCCTGACTTGCTAACTATTTGGGTTCAGTCTTAGCAGAATTCCATCGCAGTGGTGGTGACGAAGCTTATTAACAGAGTAAGACCATGCAAGAGAAAGAATAGTGATTAGGTTAGAGGGTTAAACAGAACCCTTTACCTCCCCTCCACCTCTGTTTCCACGGACCACTCAATAACATGGAAGCCTAACCCGATTCCTGACTTTTAGGATTTGCAGAACTTAAGGTAGGTTGGTAGGACAATGGTGTGTGTTGGGGGGAGTGACTAACTTCTGTGTGGTGCCTTTTAGGTTTTCTCATCTTTATTCCTTTCTCAAGCATCAAGGGATCAGTACAAAGAATAATAAGGAAGGAAGGAATCTCTTTTTTCTCTACCTACAGGATGGCTGGTATACATTTTAATGTACTACTATTAAAATCAGAAATACTTACATGCAAATCCTAAACTACCAATTCCCATCTTGATGACTTGGGTGGGATACTTACAGTTTCTGGGGCCAGTACCTTACTTTTTCATTGGTTGTGGTGGTGGAGAGGGTAGAGAGGGAATGGTAGCTGGCTTAGATATCTTTCTTATTATAAAAGATCCTGTTTTATATTATTTTTATATTACCTATTATATAAAATCTAAGTTCTTGGCACATGATAAATCCTGGTCATTGTTATCATTATTATTGTAGTTATCATTGTAAGTTACACTGGGGGAGTAGGTCTTAGACTATAATAAACATTGGACACCTTCTGGAAATAGCACAGATAGGGTACCGGATGGGCATTAGAACTAGGAGTCTGGCTCACTTTGCCACAGTTCTCTTGAGACTGTATCCGTGGTAGGCACCAATTGTCTGCATTTTGTGGGAGGAAAAGCAATCAAAGTGAAGTTGCATACATACATGAAAACATACACTTTATCTGTTATTTTTAACAGATTATTTTCCAGTTCCGTAAAGGCTATAGGCAAAGGATTGTATTCCCACAATGATGAGATGCCATCATTTTATTCTGTCTCAGTGGGTCAGGTGTCACTTTGTGGGAGTGCTGGTGTTAGATTATTGAAACTGAATTTTTAGGTCCAGGACTGTACGATTTAGCACACGCTCGTATCGAAGAGAGTGCTTAGTCTGTTTATGTTTTTAAACCTGGTCTTAATTTCCCTGACGACCATATCTTTACTCTGTAATATGATACAGATTCAGCATTAGCACTTAAAGGCATGGAACAGAGAAAATGAAGGGTCAATTTAGTCCACTAAGGTCTAAGCCATGCTGATGCAAAATTCTTGCTTAAGTCTTTGAGACAGTCTCTTAACCAGGATTTCCCAAAACAATGCTTATATTTCAGTAGTATACTTGATGAAATAGTGTCAGGGGATAGAAACACAGGACAGTAGAATAAAAGAGAAGCAATAAAGGAGAAAGGAAGATATTGTCCATTTATGAGTTAACAAGTGTAAACTGTTAGGATCTGATGCTGCCTGAACCTTCTGAGAAGCCTTAAGAAATACAATTCAGAATAGTCCCCCAGAGATGAAAGGAAGAGACATTCATGACACTTAACACACTTGCTATCACCACACTGATTAAAAATGGCCTCACGGGCATTGTCCCCACTCCAAACAAATACACATACACACATTTTAGTTGCCAAGGTATGAGAGAAGCAGCCCTAAGGAAGGAAGGAATAGCTACTTCATGGGCCTCAGGCAAAGGCTGTACCCACCAGAAGACAGCTCATTGGAAGCCTCCAAGAAATTGGTCCCTGCAGCTGTGGCCAGAGCTAGAAATTTTAAGTAGTGCTTTAAGAGTGATTTGGTGCAGAGATTAGATTCCTTGTAAGTTTGTGCTGATAGGTTTATCTCTATTTTGTACTGAGTCCTCCATTAAATATGGGATATATGGAAATGGCATAGTAGACATGTTATCTTATAAAATCTCCTTGACCTTTATGAGAAAGTCAGGGAAAACTAGAATATCTGAAGTAAATTAGAGAATCTTAAATATAGCATGGATTGTAAGTGAGGTCTAAAGAAGCGGGAAGTACAGGATGGCTGGCTTCTTGCTGAAGTAAATTAGAGAATCTTAAATATAGCATAGATTCTAAGTGAGGTCTAAAGAAGCGGGAAGTACATGGATGGCTGATTTATTCTAAATCAGTCATAGGGCTTGGCACCTGTGGCTCAATGGGCTAAGGCACTAGCCACGTACACCTGAGCTGGGGGTTCGAATCCAGTCTGGGCCTGCCAAACAGCAATGAGGGCTGCAACCAAAAAATGGCTGGGCTTTGTGGTGAGTGCCTGTAGTCCCAGCTACCTGGGAGGAGGAGGCAAGAGACTCACTTGAGCCCAGGAATTGGAGGTTGCTGTGAGCTGTGATGCCACAGCACTCTATCCAGGGTGACAGCTTGAGGCTCTGTCTCAATAAATAAATAAATAAATAAATAAATAAATAAATAAATAAGTCATAGAAGAGTCTTAGAAAGGGGATACTTAGCTGGTCCTAGAAGGGTGAATGTCATAATATGTTGTGAAAGTAAACTGGCTCTAACACCCTTCACCCAACTGATTTCCTGTATTAATCTGATATTAATAACAACTATAAATGCATGTGTATTTACATAAGAATTTATAGTTTATACATACACATACATTAACAAATTTTTACACAATGTTTTTTAAAAAAACATTAGCTCTGTTAGGTCTGACAATTAAATTTGTGAACTTTCCATCATGTGCTTACATTGGCAGCACTGTACAAACAACTCAGTAAGGTTTTGTAATCTTGGTATATCAGTGTCTCACAGGTATATTCATGTTGACATGTGGTGGTGTCTTGCTGAGTGGCATTCATTATTGTTGCTGTGTGTTTTGTGTGCCCTTGAGAGAATGCTGAGGCTTGAATTAGAGCAACAAGCAAACATTTGTAAATATCTTGTTAAATTTGGCAAGAAATGAAATTGAGGACAAGCTAGTCAAGCTTATGGGAATAATGCCATGAAGAAAATGGCAGTGTGCAAATGGATTAAACATTTTTCTGAGGGGACAGAAAGTCACTGATGATGAGAGGTCAGGGTGGCCAATAATGAGAAGAACTGATGAAAACATGGCAAAAATTCATTGAATTGTGCATCATATTATCACTGACTATCAGAAGTATAGCAGACTAAGTAAATGCTGACAGAGAAACAGTTAGAAAAATCTTAACTGAAAAATCTGGGCCAACAACTCATGGCTCTTGTGTAAGAACAGTGCACCAGCTCATACAGCACTGGTTGTGAGAGACATTTTAGCCAGTAAACAAACAACTGTTTTGGAACTCCCTACCTACTCACCTGTTCTGTCCCCAATGACATTTTTCTGTACCACAAGATTAAGCAAATATTTTTTTTTTTTTTTTTTTTTTGAGACAGAGCCTCAAGCTGTCACCTTGGATAGAGTGCCATGGCATCCCAGCTCACAGCAACCTCCAATTCCTGGGCTCAAGCGAGTCTCTTGCCTCGGCCTCCCAAGTAGCTGGGACTACAGGCGCCCACCACAATGCCCAGCCAATTAAGGAAATCTTTAAAGGAAGACATTTTTATGACATTCAGAAAAAGAATTCCAAAATCACTTTGAAGGGTTAACTGGGCATTGGCCTTCATGTAACGTACTCCAAGGGGAGTACCTCAAAGGTGACTGTAGTGATATTCAACAATGATGTTGCAGTGCTTTTTCTAGGATTAATTCACTAACATAATTTTCAGATCTCGTATACAAGGAATCTGAGGCTTAAGGAAGTAAGTACATTACTGAAGTCACATTTTAGAAGTAGAACCAGGACTAGCTCTATGTCCTCTAACTCCTAGGCCAGTGTTCTTTCTATGTCAGAATGGTGTAGATTGAAATTAGGCACAAGAGTCCAGGGCACAGCTTAAATGTGGGATCCAGCAATGCTCAAACAGTGTCTATGGCCAGACTGAATTGGATAGAGTAAAGCATGGCTTCCAATGTTTCTACAACAAGGTAAGTCTGAGGAATGTAATAAATAGTCAATTAATGTCAGCGTTTGCTAATATCATTACACATGTGTGAGGCAAGCTCTAAATGCCTAGGAAAACAACTTAAAGAAGATGTGTTAAGACAAATGGGAAAGGTTGGGCAGATATAGCCTCTTAATTAGAAAGGGCTGGCACATCTTTCACTTTGCGTAGGCTAGGGGAGACGGATAGAGGGAATCCCTTTCTAATTCTTTACCGTGACTAAACGTACATGTTTTACATCCACTTTGGCAATTTTCAGCTTCTCAGTCTTCTTCACTATTCAGTAATGACTTACCGTTTCTAATACACTCGAAACATTGTAGGTCTGATTATAAGAGCTACAAAGCCACTATCCTTACATAGTGCTTGACAACCTAGCTAAGGAGATAAGTCCAGAAAGCTTGCATTTTCAATCCAAGGGAGTGAGAGAAGGCTGGAAGAGACTTTGAGACAAGTGTTAACAGCAGGAGTGAACTGCTTTGTCTTCTTCCTCGGGGATGTCTTTGAAAGCCACCTGTGGTGGCAATTGTTGGTGAGCCCCTCAGCAAGCCTCTAGCAAGACTGCAGCAGAACCTTGTCCAGGTACATTGCATTTTAAATATCTGAAGGAATCCTGTCTGGGCCATTACCAAATTGGTTTTCCTTTCTGCAGGCATTGCCTCTGGGGAGCTCTGTACCACACTTGCTCTAAGTCCAGAGGCAGAGGAGTGATGACAGATGAGTGTTTTGCAAAAACCTGTGTAGGTCAGAGCTCTTGTCAAAACCTGAATTCACTGAAGCTTGGTTATTTATGGCAAAAGAGAAATCTGTAAATAAATACATGAACACTATTTCAAAACAGTGTTTTAAAAATTCATCTTTTGTTTAGTGGTTTTAGGTGTTGTAGCCACTAAACATAACTCGGAGAGTTTTAGGGGGAAAAAAGATAGTGCATAAAGGACAGAAGGGAATTTTATCATTGGCTAGAGAATATGAAATGGTAAAGAATTAGTTATACATGATTTTCAAATTTATCTCAAATGACTAACAGAAGAAATATGTCCTAATCCTTTATTTCCATTTTTGTTTTAAAAAATTACTGATAGTCACCTAGCAGAAAAGTTAGAAGTTTTATTAAAATAATTGCCTATCCTAATATGACTTGAAACATAATTTCCATCCAAGTCTTCACACCAAGTAAAAATCTCAACAATTATGTAGAGAGAAATTTTAAAAAGTGTATTGATTGCACATTTTCCTGAAAAATCCCAGGATTTTTAATTGTGAGGAAACACCTAATCCCTGCATTAATAGCCTGGGCGAGCCTGGTGAAGGTTCATTTTGGCCATGGACTATATTGCCAGCCTATAGATGGCAGCAAATGTACACATCATTGCCAGAATCTAACCTTTCAATTGCTATTTCCAATTATGCATTCTTTCTATTTTTTTTTCATTCTTACTATTTTTAAAAATTAGTCAAATAAGTTGTGTATTATTATTATTAAAATATAATAAAGAGATATAATTCAAGAAACCACTAGAAAATTAAGGGAAACAAAAGCAAAAGGATAAGTAAAAATGCTCAGGATTAAGATGGGGGGAGTTGACATTCTCACAGTCAAAATTTGTTTTCTGGATTGAGTGTCATTGAGCAGGAATTTATCTAATTTTTTATTAGACCATAGGGAATGATGTGTTCTTTAGTACTGTTTGAGCTGCCCTGTTGCATAGTTTAATCGTGGTTCATACTGCCAATATAGATTTTCTCTTGAGGGCAGTGCCTCTGGCTCAGTGAGTAGGGCACCAGCCCCATATACCGAGGGTGAAGGGTTCAAATGCGGCCCCAGCCAAACTGCAGCAAGAAAATAGCCGGGTGTTGTGGTGGGCACCTATAGTCCCAGCTACTCAGGAGGCTGAGGCAAGAGAATCGTCTAAGCCCAGGAGTTGGAGATTGCTGTGAGCTGCGATGCCACAGCACTCTACCATGGGTGAGAAAGTGAGATACTGTCTCAAAAAAAAAAAAAAAAAAAAAAAGGATTTTTCTCTTGAAGCAACTGAGCTAGAATTGTAATATTTATAAGAGTGCATATGCAATATGCCTTAAAAAACAGATAGCAATGACCAGTTAGCAATACCAAGTTTTCATGTGAAGGAATCATCACTGAATGTCCTATTGCTATGGTCTTATTATCTGTTGCCCCTTGTGAGGAATCATTGCCACTTAAAAGAGATTTCATAACATTTATTGACAGGGTAAAGTCATCAAACCTTTGAAATCAGTTGTATGCTACACACCAAATTCTTTAGCTTAGAACGAATTTTTTTATGGAGAATAATAGGAGATGATGAAAATAGAAACAATTGCTAAAACTGAGGTCCAGGGATTATCAGCACATCAATATTTGCATTTTAGGTCCCAAGGAACAGTACAGAAGACATCTGCCTCATTAGAGAGGCTTCACGAGCCATAAAGGATTTTGTTTTGCAAGATTCATTAACAAAATGTCATAGGAACCAGGCCCATTTGCCTTTTGAAGCCACCTGTCTCCTAGCAGAAACAGGTGTGCTGTGCAGGTAACATTCTTGCTGTAAAGTATCACTGACCAAAGAAAGGCCATGAGGGAAATATGTTTACAAGGGAGAAGCTGAAACTATGACAGCTTGGCCATTAGCGTGTGAATATTGGAAATGCATCACCACTCTGTGTTAGCACCTGTTGAGGCTAAGATTGGGAGCGCTAAATGGGCAATAGATTAGTTAGGTACCTAAGTACCTAAGCTGGTGTTTATTAAAGATTATCTATTGGAGGATAATCCCAATGCTTCGGTTATATCCAAATTTAGATCTGACAAATATTTATTTATGTAGCTTTTTAAATCTATTTAGGTGGAATTTAAATGGACTTAATACCCCATCTCCATCTTTCTACTCAATCATGATCTGTTTTTATCAATGCACAAATATCAGGAAAATCAGAGAGTATAATTTGACATTTAAAAACATTTATGTGTTTAGAAAAGTGTCTGGCATACTACATATACTTGATATATATTGGCTATTATTGGTGTAATAGTTTCTGAATCTATGTAAATCTGATAGATAATGTAGTCAATTAGAACAGACTCACAACTAAAATGTTGCTAAGCACTTTGAAAATTATAGCAACTTAATTCTCTTATTGTGTTTACTGATTGATGTATGGAAATTTTGAGAAGCAGACAGAATTAATTTATGGATCATCTCTAATGACCCAGAGTATGTACAAGACCCTTCATATGTGTTGTTATGTAGTCAAAGAAACCGTGTTGTAAGAGAGAATTAGATGGGAACACTGAGTAAAATTTATTTGCATAAAGCCACCAAGATGTAAGAGGAAGTGTCTTGGACTGGAGTCATAAACACAGAAGCCTGCGAAGATCAAGAAAGTGGCCCGTCAGTAGATTAGACCCAGTGTGGGATGGTGCTTGGTAGTGTGGGACTCTAACATTGGGTGAATAATCAGGACTGCTGAAGCGTCTGATTAACTGCAAAGTTTATGTCCCCTGTAAAAACTGGCCCTGTCACTTGGCTCCAGAAATGTTGACTCAAAATCTTTCAATCATTCTTTTTCTCAAAAGAAGGCAGTAATCCTGGCTTGGCGCCTGTGGCTCAACGGGCTAAAGCGCCAGCCACATACACCTGAGCTGGCGCGTTTGAATCCAGCCGGGGCCCGCCAAACATCAATGATGGCTGCAACCAAATAATGGCCGGGCGTTGTGGCGGGCGCCTGTAGTCCCAGCTACTTGGGAGGTGGAGGGAGAAGACTCGCTTGAGCCCAGGAATTGGAGGTTGCTGTGAGCTGTGATGCCACAGCACTCTATCCAGGGTAACAGCTTGAGGCTCTGTCTCAAAAAAAAAAAAAAAAAAAAAAGAAGGCAGTAATCCAAAAAAAACTTTTGTGTGTGTGTGTATGTACAATTTCTTGTTTGTTTTACTTTCCAGCAACTAGTTGAATGGCAATCAATTTGACAACTTAATTTGTAGGCAACAAATAATATGAAAATAAATAAAAAAGCACATCCAGTGATCATAGAGCCACGATTTTTCGGCCTTAGAGGGAGTTCCTGGACCACTTCCATTTCAAAGTGAAATAAATCGTAACATGGTAAAAGAATATGGGCACAATTAGTTAGCTTTACTAAGGAGTGAAACTTTAAGAAGGAAAAATAAAATAAATCTGGGTCGGGTGTGGTGGCTCACGCCTGTAATCCTAGAACTCTGGGAGGCTGAGGCAGGCAGAACACCTGAGCTCAAAACTTTGAGACTAGCTCTGAGCTAGAGCCAGATGCCATGTCTAAAAGTGGAAGGGCATTGTGGTGGGCACCTGTAGT
Source organism: Perodicticus potto (assembly GCA_963574655.1). Classification (NCBI taxonomy): domain Eukaryota; kingdom Metazoa; phylum Chordata; class Mammalia; order Primates; family Lorisidae; genus Perodicticus; species Perodicticus potto. The sequence continues at coordinate 39,189 of CAUYRH010065857.1, read as the reverse complement.
CCCATCTACTCAGGCTAAGGTAAGAGAATCACTTGAGCCCAAGAGTTTGAGGTTGTTGTGAGCTATAATGCCATGACACTCTACTGGGTGAGAGTAGACAAGTGAGACTCTGTCTCAAAAAAAAAAAGTAAAATAAATCTACATTGTGATATAAAAATATCTATATATGTGGCTTTCCTTGAGCCATCTTTCTTTATCTTTTTTTTTCTTTAGTTATTTTTCTTTTTGTAGTCATATTTCTGATATATTCATTTTCTTCTTTTAAACAGGAGGGAATTTTTGTTTCATGAACTTCTTTTTTTAATGTAAAATGAAAACTTTGAATTCATCATGCCCCTACAAAAAAATTGAACAGAATTGGATAGCAATTCCAGAATCTAATTTTTAGAATCTACTAGTTGAGTTCATTTACTCAGCTTTCTTTGGAGAAAGGGTCAAATGGTCAGTGTTTAAGTCATGATGATTAAGAATATGGATTAATTAATATGGATTAATTAATATGTCTATTAATTATCTGATAGATTTCATTAATGCTGAAGATCCACCTACAAATTTTAAGCAATCTTTAGAAGCTGTGGCTAGAGGAAATGGTGAATGGCTACCCACAAAAGATTTCTTGTTTAATTTAAATTTGGATTTTCACAATACATACTATGTCTAATGCTTTTATCTAGAATGGTTATTCCCCACCATTTTATATGTCTCTTTAGTACAATTTTTCTTAAGGTATCCTGTATTTGAAAGTTTTTGTCACCAATTACATATCAGAAAAATATAAATGACCCATTAATTTTGCATTAACTGAAGACAAAAATAACTGAGTGTACAATAAGAGCAGTAATTTTCAAAAGTTATTAAATTGCCTTGTTTAATTATATTAATATATTTGGTATTTAGATATCCTGTTCTATTTTTGTCTTTTTACTTAGTAAGCACATGCCTTCCTTAGATAATAACTTGAAGGCTCCACAACCAACATCTAGGCACTAGAAACCATGAAATGAGAATAACTTTCTGTGACCCATGATTTAGACATTAAACTCTGTATAGTCCATCTGGCCTAAGAACTATTTCTGGATACCTTTGCTATTTCATCTCCTTGCAGCAAGATTTTGAGGGTCCTAGGATGGTATAAATTCATATTTTTCCCCCATTTTGAAGAAAATTTTAATCTTGTTGGGTCTGCAGGATTAGGTCTACAAAGTAGTAAGTGGGAAAAGTGGTATATACCACTTCCAGCCTGGCCCCAAATTTCCAATGAGATTTTTTTTTTTCTCGGTAAAATTCTCCTTTTTCACTTTTTGGAAAGTCAAATGGAGAATCCATCACAGGGGTCTAAGTGCCAGCAATACCACTAAGAATTGAATCTCCCCTATTCCCAAAGTATAGATTTCTTTGGGTAGCATATACAATTATGGTATACCCTCCATAGTTGACCACCTACCTACATTGACCACCTCCTCAAGTCGACCTAAATTTTCATGGGCCGGATGGGTATATATCAGTACAGTAGGCCTAATTCCTTTTGTTGACCACCTCCATATGTTGATCTTTTTGTTATAGTCCCTTGGGTGTTCAAATTACAGAGATTCTACTACATATTATGTTAAACCTTTCATCTTTCAGGATTTACTTATTTCAACCCCTGGCATTAACAATTTTTTCTTTCCAGATTAATATGAGGGTACAAACGTTTAGGTTACATTGTTTTTGTTTCTAAGGTAAAGTTCAAGTTGTGATTGAACTCTTTCACCTGGAGGTGTGCTCTATACCACATTACATTTTGCACATTAGGTGAGAACTTGCCTATCACCCTCCCTCCTCCTGTTTCTCCTTTCTCTCCTCCTCTCTCCTTCTCAGTTGCATTTACTCCTGTTTTATTTTCACATGGGAGTGTAGTTGTTTATCTATTGGTTTCATACTAGTATTGAGTACCTTGGATACTTGTTTTTCTATTCTTAAGGTCTTTTACTAAGAATGTCCTTCAACTCCATCCAGGTTAATACAAAAGATGTAAAGTCTCCATCATTTTTATGACTGAATAGTATTCCATGGTATACATATACTGCAGTTTATTTATTTATTTATTTATTTATTTTTGCATTTTTGGCTGAGGCTAGGCTTGAACCCACCACCCCCAATATACATGGGTCTGGCACCCTACTCCTTGAGCCACAGGCGCTGCCACATATACTGCAGTTTATTAATCCATTCCTGGGTGGATGGGCACCTGGGTTGCTTCCACATCTTGTTGATTGTGAATTCAGCTGCAATATTCATTTTAGTACAATGTCCTTGTGGTAAAATGGCTTTTGTTCTTTGGGGTAGATTCCTAGTAATGAGATTGCAGGATCAAATGGGAGATCCACTTATCGTTCTGTGAGAGTTCTCCATACATTTTTTTTCCTAGAACTTGTATTAGTCTGCAGTCCCATCAACAGTGTAAAAGTGTTTCTTTCTTTCCACATCCATGCCATCATCTGCAGCTTTGAGACTTTGTGATGTGGGCCATTTTCACTGGGATTAGATAATACCTCAGAGTGGTTTTGATTTGCATTTCTCTGATGATTAGGGATAATGAGGATTTTTTCCCATATATTTATGGGCCATTTTTCTGTCTTCTTCAGAGAAGTTTATGTTCAACTCTCTTGCCCACTTCCAAATAGGGTAGTTGGCTCCTTTCTTGGTGATTAATTTGAGTTCTCTGTAGATTCTAGTTATCAACCCTTTGTCAGATACATGGCATGCAAATATCTTAACCCATTCTGAAGGTTGTTTGTTTGCTTTGGTGTTGTGCCCTTAGCAGTGCAGAAGCTTTTTAGTTTGATCATACCCCATTTATTTATTTTTGGTGTTGCTGCAATTGCTAATGGGATCTTCTTCATAAAAACTTTTCCCTGGCTGATTTTGTCAAGAGTGTTTCCCACCTTTCTTTTTTTATTGTTTCATGTCATAAGTTTAAATCTTTCATATAGTGAGATTCAATTTTTGTAAGTGGTGAGAGGTGCAGATCCAGTTTCAGTCTTCTTCATGTGTTGCTCACCAGTTATCCCAGTACCATTTATTAAGTGGGGATTTTCTTCCTTAGTGTATGCTTTTAGATAGATGGCAACATATGAGTAGGTCATCTCTATGTTCTCTAGTCTATTCCATAGTTTTATGTCTCAATCTAATGGACCATCTCAAGCAACTGGAAAAGGAATACAAATCTAATCCCAATCTAGCAGAAGAAAAGAAATAACCAAAGACAGAGAAGAATTAAATAAAATTTAGAACACAAGAATCATTCTTAAGATCAGCAAAAGAAAATGTTGGTTATTTGAAAAGTTTAAAAAAATCAATGAACTCTTGGCCAGACTAATCAAAAATAGAAAAGAGAGATCTCTAATGACCTCACCCAGAAATGAAAAGGGGAAAATAACAACAGATACCACAGAAATACAAAAGATTCTTTATGATTACTACAAAAAACTCTTTGCCCAGAAATTTGAAAATGTTGAAGAAATGGACCTATCCCTGTAATCACATCACCTTCCTAAGAATTAGAAATTTTGAATAGACCCATATCAAACACTTAAATTGCATCAACAATACAAAATTTTCCCTGGCAATACTTTGATTAAAAAAAAAATTTCTATTCTCTCTTCACACATTCTTCTCTTTCCCAAGCATTTGCAAGGGAACCCATTTTTCTTTAAATTAACCCTTAACTTGGTTAGTATTTACATGATAATTCTTTTGATGCTCTCATCCTTATTTTGTAGGTAAAGGGTTCTGAGGCTTTAAAGAGATTAAATGACTTGCTCAATTTCACAAAAGTAATAACTGATGTGGTTGGGACCCAAATCCAGGTTTACTGGCTCCAAATCTTGCCCTTATTCTCCTACGTCATTCTGACTATTCATTGTAAAAGTTAATGTCTTATATCCCAGATCCTTGAGGCCGGATAAGATCAACTAGTCAATGCCAATGGAAATAAACCTCATCATCTTCCTGATATTTTCTAGAGAAATGACTTCCTTGTATTTTAACAATCTACTAACATATTTTCCATTTTCTATCATCATTGTTGTTTAATTTAATAAGAAGAAGTTTAGAGTACTACATGCTGACCATGAGAAGTTAGATGGATCCAGCAAAGTGAATCATAATCAATGCAAGAGCAATATAAGATGGTCTCATATCTGCTTCTCATGAATTTATGGAAGATTAACCTGACTCATATCAGTCTTCTTTATTTCAGATAGTTTCATTTTTTTTTTTTTGTATTTTTTCCTCAATGTTCTATTGGTTCACTTTTGTTTTGCCTAATGTAGTTTAATGAAGAAGTTTTACATAAGTTCCTCTGAATAATAAAACACAAATAAGAATTTTTTAAGTTTGTGATATAAAATTTCCCCATGCTTCATTTGGAACAAAAGCAGAGCACTGATAGCAAAAGTAACCTTAATCAAAAATAATAAATCTGGAGACATCACATTATCAGATTTCAAATTATACTACAGGGCTATAATAACCCAAACAGCATGGTTTTGATACAAAACTAGAGACAATGACCATGATAGAAAACAGAGAATCCAGACATAAAACCACTACCTAAAACCAACTGATCTTCAAAGGAGACAACAACACACATTGGGAAAAGGAAACAATGAAAAATGCTGCTGTTAAAATTGGATACCTACATGCAGAAGAGTGAAATAGAACTCCTATATTTTGCCATTTACAAAAATCAATTCGAGATGGATAAATGAATGAAATGAATGGCATGAGAGCATAAAAATTCTAGAAGAAAATGTAGGAAAAATTCTTCTAATCATTGGCCTAGGCAAAGAATTTATGACTAAGATCCCATAGGCAATTTCAGCCACAACAGACATAAATGGGACTTGATTCAATTCAAAAGTTCTGCACAGCAAAGGAAATAACAAACAGAAGAACAACCTACAGACAACCTACAGAACAGAAAAAAATATTTGTAAACTATATATCTGGCAAAGGGCTAATGCCCAGAATCTATAAAGAACTCATACAAATAAGTGAAAAATAAACAAATGACCCTAGTAAAAAGTGGGCAAAATACATGAACAGAAGTTTTCCAAAGTATGATACACAAAAGACCAACAACACGGAAAAATGTTCAACCTCATTAATCAATGCAGAAATACAAATTAGCTTCAAATTTGTGTTTTATAAAACCCATGAAAAAGAAATGAATAAACTTTTTTTTTTTCATGTAGGATGGAAAAGACTTGGAGAAATCAGGGACAGAAATTTTTAGATATATTTACAGAGTCAAGGAAGAACACTTTATTTTCATGAAAATCAATTTCTTTAGATATTTATATTAGGATTCAACCTTCAAAAATGTTAGGAAAAGCTGTGCTGACAAAGACATCAAATAATGGATATATTGTTGTGTATCTCCTTGGCCCAGAGTACATGCTACAGTCTAAAATATGGTTTTTCAAATGAATGAATAGATGATGAATAGATGAATGAATTAATGAAATGATGATCCTCGTCATTTATGATGAGAACCATTATTATAAACAGAAAATCAAGTAGATTTTTTTCAATATTTTTAGAAGTCCAATAGAAACTGAGTCTTTTTTAATAATTCAGTTGCTCAGATTTAACTAAATCTCCATGTTTATTTTCTTTTGCTTTGATCTGATTGACATTTGATTGGGTCAATGTTGTATGTTGGACTGATATTTACATGTCTGAAGAAAAGGGAGGAAATGGATTGGTTGTTAAATAAGAAATATAGTTGAATATATAAAAAAAAATCTTTTCAGAAGTGTGTGATGAAGAATGACAGAGAACTATATTATTATTGTTAACACAATATGTTTTATGCAACTTCATTAAACATTAAAACAATAGAAAAGAGAAATAAAGCTTAATGCTTCATTCAACAGATATCTGGTATTGCTAAAAAAACTACTGAGTCTTTACACCTTGGATAGTACACCATTGAAAATGCATAAAAGCAAGAAAATTTGTTTAATCCAGGAAAGCACATGCCTAGTTTGCATCAGGCCAGGACTGGATTCTAAATCTTTATTAGTGTTGCCAAGTACTATTTTGTTTCAGTTTCTAGAAACTTGCTACCTTTGTAAAATTTGAAAGGACACTATAAAACAATAAAAGGTTTTCTCCACTAAAGGTGGAATAAAAAGTCACAGTCCCAACTAGCTCCTTATTCAAATTGATTTAAGCATGCCAACTGCTGTATCTTAATGTTGGAAGACTCTGTCTCTTATTCTTTTTTCTTTCTTTCTTTTTTTATTTTTTTGAATTATACGTTCTTTTGGGATCTGTGAAGCTTGGTATAAATCTGGAAATTTCACAAAAACAGAATCTCATGAAATTTTAAGGGTTCTCTGCCTTGATCAGGTTGAAAATATTCTGGCACAGCCAGCGTCAGCTTCAGCCAAATCATGGGCGTGCAGAGGAGCCCAGCAGTGTGGAATGTAAAGCAACTTTACCAACTAAGTTCAAAGTGTTTTCAAAACTTCCCAGAAGTAGTGCATGATTTCTGGGCAGTGGCTCAGATATGAAAGTTCTTATGTCAAATGGATCTGTCCAGCAATTCCTGGCAAGGACAATTCCAAATGGGTGGAAAGCACAGCTCCTAGTTTACCCAAGGTCAGCTTTCACAGTGTTATTCTTTCCAGCATAAACATCCCCACTTCGGTGCTCATTCACTAGAAAATGAGGAACCACAAATTAGATTTTACTTCTCTCTTTTATGGGGGAAACCCACAATTATTAGGGGCCTCACTGAGTCATATTCTAAGTGAGATTCTTTATAAATATTACCCTATTTAATCCTTACAGAAACCTTCGAGTGTAATATTTCATGTCACTGGAGAGGCTCAGAGAGATTGAGAAACTTACCCAACACTGAGTTCTGAATGTTAGAACCAGCACTTGACCTATCTCAGACTTGAAAACTCAAGTCCATTTTAGTATGCCAACAATTCACATTGGAAATTGCTTAAGAATTTTGGAATGTGATGTATTTTTGAAAGATTTTTTTCAATGTTTCTTTAGTTTATTTCTAAGATATACATGTAATTCCTTCCCATGATGAGAGATTACAATGGTTCAAAATCCATTTCCACAAAGTTAACAGAACTCAAGTCTCTGCATATTAGTAACTAAAAGTGTAATGACATTTTAAGCTGTCTAATTTCTAAATTATTTTGTGAGTTTCATATAAAGCAGAAAAGAAATATTCACACAGTGATCAATGATCTTTAATGAGTTTTCTTTTTCTCTCTTTTCTTCATCTTTTCAAAACTCCCTTACAGGGCTTCCTCCAGCTCAGCTAACACAAAATTAAGCATAAAGCAAATGAAATAGTGGAGAAAAGTTGTTGGGCTCACAGGAGATACAAGAATGGATAGAGGTGGCCAATTGAGCCCGGGAGCTAGCAACTAAATATGTGAGAGTTATTAATACCCAACGCCCTCCCTTGCCTGGGAAATCTATCCATTCCATACGTCTACCATTTATTCCTGAACAATTAGAATAACTCTGATTGCCTTTGGACGCATTATGCGACCCACAGGAATATATTAAACGGCTGCGGCATTACGAAGGTTGTGAACCACTGCTCTAAAGGTAGGGGTATCATGTGTGAAGCACAGAATTTTGTGGCATTGAGATTAACTTCTAAGGTAATCCCCTGTTGCTGTGAATTGTAATTAAATTGGTGGAAGTTTCATGGGAGCCCAAGCAGAAGATTAGATGTGCTTAAATTAAAATAATAAATAAATAAATTGATTAATTAATTTCAGAGACACTGTCTTGGATGCATACTTGGAGGGGCTGTCTGGTACAAATCCTATAATTTTAAACTGAGAGTAGGTGGATAAGTCACATCTCCAACTTCACATAGCTGGGAAGTGGCTGAGTTGGTTTTCAAATTCATGGCCATGATTTTAAAGTATGGGCTCTGTAGTGATTAGCTGCATTCTTTGGTTTTCAATAATTAACTTTTCCAGGATTCTTTTTTCTTATCCAGAATTTGGAGATGATCATACTTACTTCTCTCAATTTGTGAGGAACACATGTTGGTGCCTGGGAAATAAGGAGCTGAACACTTAGCCCAGGATGGATTCTCTGCAATCAGTTACTGGGGTTTGCAGCAGTATCTGAAGCTATAGAAGCAGAAGTTCAGTTCCAGTGGAATTTGGGAGAGAAAATCATGCCTGAACTTCAGGCATTCATGGGCAGCTGAATGCCCTTTCCAATAAACCATATTTTAATTTCTTCAAACAAAATTCATTATTTGTGGAAGATTATTTATATAGTTTGGTAATATGCAGTTTGGGCTTACTGTTTTTATGAAAAGCTTACATATAATATTTTCCCATGCATCGTTTGTGAAAGTTTTTTTTTTTAAAGAAGAAAAAGAAAAACACCACGTAAGACACATTTGGATTCAATTTCCATATCTTCAGATGACTATCCACGTTGTCTCTTGTGAGTCATTTTGATGCTATGAACCTTGAAATCTTCCTCTATAAGAAAGGAATAAAATACTTCCCCATCCCAAACTAAAAGCTCATTGTAGGGATTAACATTTTTAAATGAATGGGAACCTACTTTTTAATCTTAATGTGCTTCATTCACTTTCTGTTCCAAATGCAAAGGTTTATCTGATGAATTGTCTGGAAAAGGGGCTGACAATTGGTTTGGAGCAGTTCACACTGTGGTTCTGTACACTACATGCCTGTCTTGTAACCCTAGAAAGCACCCTTCTGTTCTAAGTCTTTATGTCCAAAATATTTCTTAAGGTTATTTCTGAAATCAAAATAGACAAAATATATAAAGTACCTGACACAGTCTGTTTAAGAAATTGATGCTATTTTAATTGCTTTTAGTAGATCAGAGAAGAAAAAGCCACACACAATCTTTAGTGATACCAGAGTCTTAGCCCTATTAGCTGCATCCAGTGAAGAGTAAAATTACACTTTTACTCATCCTTGGCTTCTTTCTAATGCCTAAAATTGTTTTCTGGGGCTTGGAGGTATTAATATATGTGATTCTTAATTTTGAGAGAACCATAAAATATAGAATATCAGAATTTTTGCAAATTTTTGACAATGAATAAGCCCTGTTAGAAGAAATCTGTTTATTGTAATAAAAATCAGGGGGCACTTGATGCCCGCCAGAGGAGGGCATGTGAAGTGTCCTGACTGGCCTTGTTCTGACCTTGTCCTGGTTCCCTTTATGGTGACAGCAGCAGCATTTGCGCAGATGCCCTGCAGGCAGTTAGCAATCACTGTCATGTTGGTGAATAGTGGCAGGGTAACATCGATCCACATGGACAACTTTATTCACGTCTCCGGCCAAAACTCTAATCACTTTGCTGATTCTTCCTCAGTCGAATGGTAGTGAATGACAGTCATTTAAAACCTCAAACTTTGAAAGTCAATGTACTAGAGCTCAGACAGAGTCTGTAGGGGCGAGTCAGATGCTCTGGGCTCATTATGGATTAAGCTGTCAGCTACTGAGGTTTGCTTTCCATGTGGGTGTGCATGCACAAATGCGCATTCTGTGAGTGTGTGCAGTGGCAGGCACAGAGATGGGCTTTTAGATCCTCCTTCAAGGAAAGACTTGCTACTCAGCTGTAGTGTGATCACAATACCTTTTTGCTTTTAGCAAAGTCAGAGTCTGCCTCAACTGCTGAGAACTCCTTTGCCTAAGTTCACACTTTCCAGGACAGTGACAGCCCATGGTTGAGCCAGGGAGCGCTAGAGAGAAAGTCTAGTGCTAGAGTTGCCACTATGCTGGCTGATGTTTGCCAGGCTCTGCCCAATCTTGCCTCCCCTGATCCTTTTACAACTCTTGAGCTTTTATCAGCATCTTACACCTCACACTTCTTTTCAACATCAGGTTTCTGAGTACTCAGCACCCAGCCTGCAACATAGGAGACTGAAAGTGGTCCAAGACAAAAATAGGATTTAAACTTAGATCACTCTCAGCTCTGCTGGTAATGAGGAGCCCATCATTGGGGCTAAGTGGGATACAGACAGTCCTTGGTACAAGTTGGCCCAAACTGGCAAAATTTTGCCTGTGGTGAGTTGAGAGAACTTCCAACTTAGTTGGAAAGAAATAGTCAGCTGATAATGAAATATTAGGCATTGAGATGCATGTAAAGTAGCTATAGGGGTAAGATAGTAGATGGTTATGGCTAAGCATTATTGATCTTCTATTATATATAAAGATAATGAAGAGCTGAGGCAGTGAACTAGAACTGAGAGTCAGGTGCATAACAAAAGGCCTTTTTAGTTGCATACGAAACCATCCATCATTTCCTCTAGCAGGTTGTACAGAAACCATATACCAAACCTAAGCTTTATCAGCTTCAGAAAGAATTAAATGAACAAATGAAGACTAATATTTAATATTAAGATTTAGGGCCCTGTTTGAAAATACAAACAAACAAAACTCCTGTGACTCTGACACTTGAGGACATCTCTATGGATGCAATCAAAGATTTTGACTTCCTAGATTCCTCAGGACAAAGAAGATCCAGGGACGACCACAATAACACGTAACTCAGCAACCCAGTGGTGAGAGTCATGCTAGCACAGCTGCTCCAAAGTAAAATATTTCCTTTTGTATTTTGTGCATCTTACTGTGAAGAAGGAAGAAAACCACCTGGGGCCCTCTCTCGGTTCTGGAGGCAGCATACTACACACCTAAGCCAGGTGGTTTACTTCATATAGTAAGTGACTCTGGGTGGGGCCCACAGTGGTACAGAGCTGCTGCAGTGCAGGCTTGGTGTAAGCAGCCCTGCAGCTTGGGCCACGCAATCTGAAGACCCTCTGGTGTTGGAGAGGGCATTGATGGGAAGAAAGTTTCCATGTATAGATGAAGATTAGAAGATTAGGGTATGGAAGTATAGGATTCAGACATGTGGATGGACCTATGGCAGTGGATACATTGTTACCCACCAAACGTTTTTGTCCACCTTCACCCTCAAATTCATATGTTGAAATACAATCCCCAATGTGATGTATTTTGAGTTGGGGTCTGCTATGATTTGACTGTGTTCTGCCAAGTTCATGAGTTGGAAACAACCTCCAAAGCAACAGCACTAATATGTGAGAGTTGTAAGAGGTAATTATGTCATGAGGGCTGTACTGCTTGCAGTTATGAATGGATTAATGTTGTTATCCAGAAGGGGGTTATTTATCAAAAGAGTGGCTTAGTTATCCAGGGAGGGAGTTCCTGATAAAAACATGAGTTTCTCTCTCTTCTTTACTCTTTTGTGTTCTCTTGCCCTTCCATCTGTGCTCTGAGATGACACAGCAAGAAGACCTTACCAGATGCCACATCTTGATATTGAACTTCCCAGTCTCTTGAACTATGAGAAACAAATTTCCTTTTTTATGTTTTAAATAAAATATTCAATATGCGGTGTACTGTTGTAACAACCCAAAATGGACAAAGAGAGGGTCTTTCGGAGGTAATTAGGAGGGGGCCTCATGAATGAGATTGTTGCTTTTATACAAAGAAACTGGAGAGCTGCCTTTGTCTTTTCCTGCTATTCGAGGACAGACTGTGAAGTCAGTCATCTGCCGGTTGAAGAGGGCCACCAATAAAACTTGCTCATACTGGCATGCTGATCTCAGACTGTCAGCTTCGCAAGCTGGGAGACATTAAATTGAGTTTTTTGGAAGTCATCCAGTTTGTGATATTTTATTATAGCATCCTGATCTTGATATGATATACTAAGTGTGCAAATACACATTACAAATATGTGTATGCACATATGTAGTTACTTGCTTATCAGTGAGGGATTGTCCATGGGCAACTACCATTTCAGCACATTTTTTGAGCAGAGACACTGAATGTCTTTGTGTTCAAGGAAGTGTTTACAGCAAAGGCGTTAGAAGATGTAGTATCAATTTGGAAAGCATGCTTACACTACTATAAAAGTTTATTTCTCTACAATCTTGTTTATAGTACAAGAAAATGTGGATACTCTGGCTACTGCTATTGCTTTGAGAAATAAGCCCTTTGTTTTTGACCTTGGATGGAGACTGATGTCTACCACTACCATTGACAAAACTGCTGCAGATTTGCTTGTTAGCTTGAACACAACGTGAAATCTCCAACCTTTTATCGTTTTTTGATATATATTTATTTAGATATAGAGTTCTGAGTAGATAGCAAAACTTTTACATATGTTACTTTTCAAATATATGAATATTCCCTTTTTCCTGATAGGTTCTGGGTAACAATCAAAATAAGACTGACATTCTGTCATAAAGTTGGGGCAGCTAGCTTTAACTTATTCAGGTAAGAGGACATTTTTCTTTTCTGCTGAGACCTAACCAAAGTTACTTACAGCTTGGCTCAGCAAATACGTCAGGTAGAAATTTTAGAGCCAAGAGGAAATCCTAGAGTTTTTCTTAGGTACTACATTAGTCAGGTTTCTTCAAAGGAACAGAAATGGACAGCAAGTAACAGGATATGGACATATAAGAGCTCTACCTTAAGGAGCCGGCTTGCATGATTAGGGAGGCTAGCAAGCCCAAAATTTGCAGGATAGTTTGTCAGTGCAGACCAGGGAGGAGCCAATATTGCAGTCCAAGTTTGAGGCCATTTTCCAGAAGAATTTCTTCTTGCTCAGGGTGGTCAGTCTTTGTTCTATTAAGGCCATCGAGTGATCAAATGAGGCAATTTGCTTTACTCAAAGCCTACTGATTTAAATTTAAAAAAGAAAAGTCTGTCCAAAATATTCAGAATAATGTTTAACCAAATATTTGGGCACTGTAGTCCACTAAGTGGACACTTAAAGGTAACCATCATGGGTACCATTGTATATGATATCCTCATAACTCATGGGAATTGTTGAAAATTTAAACCAAATGTTGCTGTAACTCAAATAATATTGGAATTTGGGAACATTCTATACAAGTTTATCTTCCTTGATATTTATAATGTATATTAATATGGTATTAAGTATTCTGACAAGATTCAGTAGTGAATCCATTACATTTGTCAAACAGACTAGAAAAACAAACTTCTTCATTTGTAGAATGCTCTTTTGGGCAATACCCACTAACGATGGATTAAGACTAACATTCTGTAAAGCAATGTTGTTAAATACTGTCTTAGTCCGACTACATGTTGGTATAAAGAAATACCTTGCCTGGGTAATTTAAAAAGAAGAGGTTTATGTGCCTCCCAGCTCTGCAGGCATATAAGAAGCCTGGCTCCAACATTGCTTCTGGTGAGGTCCACAGGCTGCTCCTACTCATGGTAGAAGGTGAAGGGAAGGCAGCCTCTGAAGAGATCACATGGTAAGAAAGAAGCAACAGAGAGAGGAAGAACCTTCCAGGTTCATTTTCACAACCAGCTCTAGTGGGAACAGATGAAACAGGAACTCACTCCCTCCGACCCCCAAAGAGAGCATTCACATGTTAATGAAGTTGCCAGAAAATTTAAAATTACCTATGATCAAGAACCTCACATTAAGCCCCACTTCCAACATTAGGAATCGAATTACTTGAGATTTGGATAGTACAAATATCCAAACTATAGCAAATACCTGTATGGAATATGGCAGGCAAGATATTTTTTCAACTATAAAACTCCAGTTATAAAGTTTATTTATCCTTATTTTTTAAAGAATGTTGAAACGGAAGTTGTTCAATATTTACTCATCAATCCAATGTTTTATGAATGATCAATGTTAGTGGCTATCTCATTGGAGGAAGTACAAGTAATTTTTGAAGGGGATCTAACAGCAGGTAACACACTCTTACCCCAAATATTATGTTCTCTGTATTTTTTTAGCCATTAAAAAAAATAAGCCTTCACTTTAGACTATTTGTAAAAGAAATGTTATCTTTAAAGTGTAAATCAATGGACCACACACGTTTTTTACAAAAAGCCATTTAGTAAATATTTTAGGCTTTGTAGGCTGTGTCTCAGCTACTGAATTCTACCTTATACAACATGTAAGCAGAGCCTTATACACAATATATAAACAAATGGATGTGGCTTTGTTCCGGCAAAACTTTATTTACAAAAAGAGACAGTGGATTGGAATTGGCCAACCGGCCATCATTTGCTGACTCTCCATCTAGAATAGACCTTTAGGGAAATAATGTGAGCCAGGACTAAAAAACGTCGCATGAAATTTTACATTTTCTAGCCATTACATTAAGGAATAAAAGGAAGCATGTGAACTTTATTTTAGTAATATATTTACTCTCATATATTATTATTTTAATATGTAACCAATGCATAATTATTACTGTGATATTCTACATTCTTTCTTTTATACAAATCTTTGGGATATCGTGTGTATTTTGTTCTTTCAGCCTATCTCAAGTGGAACTAACCAAACTTCCAGAGCTCAATAACTACATGTAGTTAATGGCTATTGTATTATTCATTGTATTTTTATTTTTTACTAACTCAGGGTGCTATTCCTATTCCAAAGAAGACACATTTTTACTATATTTCTGCTGAAAGAAAATAACATTAAATAAAAATTTAAATGTAATGAATAACTCATCCCTACCAATATTAAAAGTTCTTAAGTCTAATAGTATTGTAAATATTGTCAGTAACAATTTAAATGAGTTAGTTTATAACCATGTCATGCATTTGAAAGATTCCAAATGTATAGGTGGAACAGAGTATATAACAAGTTTCTTTCCCACCTGAGTTCCTGATAATCAGCTTGACTCACCATTATAAATTCTCTGGTTTATCCTTCCGGACATATTTTTAGTTATCCATTTTAATAGTTTCAAAAACCTAGTTATGTTTTAAGTTCTGATAGGAGGCAGAGAGACCCCGTTTATGTAAAAAAAATATTTGGGACATTCTCATTTATGTCTCTTTTAAAAAAATTTTTAAATTCTTTTCTTTTTTGAGACAGAGTCTCACTTTGTCCTCCTGGGTAGAGTGCTGTGACATCATAGCTCACAGCAACACCAAACTCTTGGGCTCAAATCATTCTCTTGCCCTAGCCTCTTGAGTAGCTGGGACTACAGATGCCTATCCTATAGTAGGCCTGGCTATTTGTTTTTTAGAGACAGGGTCTCACTTTTGCTCAGGCTGGTCTCGACCTGTGAGCTCAAGGCAATCCACCCACCATGGCTTCCCAGACTGCTAGGATTACAGCTGTGCGCCATTGCTCATGGCCCTCATTTTTGTCTTAATGAGTGTCCTAAATCTTTAATTCAAGAATTTGACAACTACTTTGTGCTTAGTTTCTACATTTAAGCTCTTGCTTCCGTATAATACAGCTCCAAGGTTATAGAACAAATTTGGAAGTACAAACTAACGATGATGTATACCATAAGAACTTACACTCATTTTTAGTAGTTTAAAGTAATTTAGCAGAAGATCAAGTGCATTCTATCTGTATTGTGCAATAGTTGCATATAGTCCCGAGCACAGGCTTATTTAAGAACAGGGGTTTGGAAGTTGCAGTACGTAAGAGAAGATTTATGGTGGGTAAGACTGATGATACCTACTGAGAATAAAATTATAGGCCAAATAAGTTGTGGTTTAACACAAAGGAAATCAAACCTTGCCTTTATCTGGTAGAAAAGCAATAAGAGAACCATTTACCCCAAAGACCAAAACTTTATTTGGTAGATTTAATAGATACATAATATTTTGATCCCCAAAGCCTCTATTTTAACAAATTTTTAAAAGTCCTAATTGAATCAATCTTTGCAATGGTAACTATAAATCTGCACTAGCTATTCAATTAGCCAAGAAAGAGAGCTTCATATAAAAATTCTGCAATATGTATTTCCTTCAGAATTTGACATCAGATCATGCTTTACTTCCTCTTACAAAACACATCCATCAGCAGGGGGGTAGAGAACAGTTGTATTTATTAAGTGGGGAAGTAAATCTTTGTATTGCATATCTCCTTTTGACATCAAAATTGCATCCAAAACTATCCTAACAAAATGCTCTGGTCGAGAGTATGTCAAACGGAGCAGATTTATACCTCTCATGACAGCCATAACTTGGCCACAATGCACGTAATTAAGGTATCAATTTAACAACCTGTACAATAACAAAGTTCTATAAAAATACAGGAGGCAGTGAGTTACAGCAGTTATGGGTTGTCCCTTCAGTGTCAAATTTACTCTTCGTCAAGCCTTCATATTCACCACTAGGCAATGTGTCTTCAAGGGACACAGAGTGACATCTGTCTGCTGGGCTCCCTTTCCTCTCCCTGGTCTCCTGTAAACCTGCTTCCCCTACCATTCGAGTCTCACTCCCTTGACACACAGCTCTGGGATGCTCAGTGGCTCACTGTAGAAATGACACTTGTGGTTTCTTGGGCTCTTAGAAGGTAGCACGTGGCTACTGCTGAGGGTTTTATTAAACAAATAAGTCATTTGGTGCATACAAACAGCAAAGTCTAGTTAGCCTTTCTCTAGGGGGCCTCTGATTCTGAGTGTAGTTGTCCCTTATGAGAAGTTCAGGCAGCATACTGTGCAGGGTACTAAAGGCTGAAATTGAGTAAACTTCCCATGAACTGATAAGAGCTGAGACGATGTAAATAATATATATTAACTTTTTGTAAAAGAAGAATAGACTGAATGCTGCTAAGTTATTTCTCTGAAAATATATAAAAATAAGAAGATAGAAGACAATGTAATTTCTTATCACAGATGTGGTTAGAATATTCTGGTTTTATTCTGGAGCTGCTGGTCTTTTGGGGAATCTTCAGTTATCCATGAGTTTGTGTTGGTAAATGTGTTTGTAAAGTTGGGTTTTTATGTAATCACTTTCTTTAGTGAATGTCCCTGTGCAGCACATGGTTATTCTGAATTACCCGTCTTTATGGCCTGTTGAATTTCACCTAG
Source organism: Perodicticus potto (assembly GCA_963574655.1). Lineage (NCBI taxonomy): Eukaryota > Metazoa > Chordata > Mammalia > Primates > Lorisidae > Perodicticus > Perodicticus potto. Next base: position 22,303 of record CAUYRH010065857.1, on the reverse strand, counting down.
GAAAGGACTTAGAGCTTGATCCTATTTGTTTTTCTGCCTCAAGAGCAACATGAATGAAATGGGGTAGGGTGAAGGCAGGCAGCAAGGTCAGGATTTTTAGGCCAGGCATGGTGGCTCACCCCTATCCCAGCACTCTGGGAGGCTGAGGCAGATGGATTGCTCGAGCTCATGAGTTAGAGACTAGCCTGAGCAAAAGTGAGATCACTATCTCTAAAAAAAAAAAAAAAGTCAGGCATTGTGGTGGGTGCCTGTAGTCCCAGCTACCTAGGAGGCTGAGGCAAGAGGATAGCTTGAGTTCAAGGTTTGAGGTTGCTGCGAGCTATGATGCCACATTACTCCACGGGGGGCAAGAAATTGAGATTCTCTATCAAAAAGAAAAAAAATACTCTTCTATCTTTGGCTTTTCTTCTGAAAGGAATCATTTAGGGGGCAAGCTGATGTAAACAAATCAGTAGCTTGGTTCTTATGAAAGTTCTTAGAGTTGCTTTTGGAATTCATTGCTAAAGAAGGCTTTCAGAAATGTATTCCTAGTGAGAATCCTCCACCCCAATTTTGTCTTAAAACCAATACAGGATCAAACAGAACAAAGTATTCAAGTCCCAGTTGAAATACTTGGACGAAGCACTTGACCTGAGATTTCAGTTCAGAATTTGCAAAAAGTGAGTGTAATAGTAAAATATACCTTGTTATGATTTTGAGGATTCAAGAAAATTTATACATATAGAACATTGAGCAATTTTTCTCAGTGGTCTATATCGAACTAACAATTAATATTTGTTTGCACCATTAGTTAAAAATGATAGTACCCCCTGTTATCATAATAATGATAGGGGAAGTGGAAAATAAATAAGGCATTCATCTTTTGGCTCCCTTCTATGAGCTGGCATGGATTATCTACTATGCTCACTTAGACTCTTAACCATCAAATAATCCAGAAATATTAAATACCTAAAACAATGTTAAGTTTTAGGTGTTTAAGAATCTGGGACATTCTTAAATGAATTGAGTTCTTGATAAAATTATGGGTCTTGATGAAGAGTTCTATATATAAAGTTAATTGGGTGATTTCTCTTTCAGTGGGAATTGCTCATTCTCATTTGCCAACTGAAGTCTTCACAACAACATAATTCTCTTCTGACCTTAGAGTAGGTTGCATTTCATATGAAGTCACCTCTGGTTTATGCTGTAAAAATAACCCAAAATAGAATGATATTTTAGAACTCCTGGTCCCCCAGCCAACATTAATCTATCAAACTCTTTATATTGCAGCCTTAAAAAAGAAAAAAACAAAACAAAACTATGATCATTTTAAGTGTATTCAGATGGTCTCTTTAAGACGACATCCAAAGTAGAAGCAAACGGAACTAGAAAGTCAAAATAAAGAGGACTTGATATATAAAAATGATGCTAGACCTAGGGCAAAAGGAGCTTCCTTCCGAGACAGGATGGATCACATGCTAGGGTTGAGGAGTTTCCTGTTGTTTCAAGGTATTCAGCAGTTGCTAAGATTAAATACCATGAGCCCTTCTACCTGTGATCATGAATAAAACCCTGTGACACCTTTGTTAAGATTGTTACCCTTGGAGCTGAGCCAAATTCCATTTGGGAGGCTGCATTTCCCGTTTATTTTTCAAAGGCTTCATATAATTCCGTCTTGCTTTAAGTTTCTCTGCCATTAATCATTTACCTCATTTCCTCTCATGCTTTAGAAACTATAATAATAAAAACTCATCACATAATGGCTAATCTACTGTGCCAAACTAAAACAAAACAAAGCAGCCATTAACAGTGGAGAGAACTATAAAAAATTTCTCACCAACTCCCTGGTGTCATGCACGAAAAAGAATATTATCCTATTTTACAAGAGAAATTGCCTAGGAAAATAGGGAATCAAGGACTGAAACTGGCATCTTTGGTAAACAATCAATACTATAATTAATTATTTAATATGTATCAACAAAATTCCTAATGTGTCTTTTATAATTGATGACTTTTATTGATGGCTTAGAGATTTTTCCATTTCTACCTAGAAATTTTTAATTTTTATACACTTAGCTGTAGGATTTTTCTTTTCATTTTGGTTGTTTTGACACTGCTAATGATAAAGCATAAGAAGTGACCTTTAGTGTCATTTGTAGCCAGGCGGAGCTCAAAAGTAAGTAGCCATTGACATCAAACTTGTAACAAGAGCTGACTCAATGGCCATACGGAAATAACCCTTCTGGTGCTGTTATGACAAAATAGCACAGACTAGGTGATTTATAAATAATGGAAATTTATTTATCATAGTTCTTGAGGGCGGGAGGTCCAAGATCAAGATTTCATCAGGATTGGTGTTTGGTGAGGGCTTCTCTTTGCTTCCAAGAGACTTGTTGCTACATCCTCTGAAGAAGAACTTCATATGCTTACGTGGGAAAGGGCAAGAAAGTTCTCCCTTAAATCTCAAGTTCTTTTATAAGAGCCTTTATGATGTAATCACTGCTCAAAGGCCACACTTCTTAATATTGCTGCATTGAGGATGAAATTTCAAAATCAGTTTTGAAGGGGCTGCCATTATTCAAACCACAGAGAATATTGAGCTCAGAGATGAATGTCAGAGGACATGAGAGGCCGAGCTTTACTCATATTCTCTTCAGGCTTATGTTATTTGAACCTGCAGATTTTGAAATGTTTGCACCTATTTTATCTTAATAATCATGCATTAAGACGTAAGCATCGCTTAGCCAAATAGACCATGCAAATATATCATGTTGTTATGCAACCTCCTTCATTACAGAGTTTCCATAGAACAACAAAGCATCATTCAATCTTTGAAATATGACGAATTAAGCTGGAGTTAGGTCTGGCTCTCCCCTTTGCTCTCTCTCTCTCTCTCTCTCTCACACACACACACACACACACACACACTGAAATACATAGTTGGATTGCATGTCACATGAGTACCCACAGCATTGCAAGCAAATCTAGTTTTTGCGGGTTGCTTCTATTGCATGCTCACAGCCACACTTTTATTGCATAATGTGAGGGGGGAACAGGTAAATGCAGGAAATAAACATCTGCTTTGGTGTCACACTTTCTTACTTTTTTTCCATAAATGCTGTGTAAACTTGGGAACAGAGTCCTTACTTATTTATTCCCTTTATTTATTCTTACTCTCAGAATCCTTAGTCCATATTCGTAAAATAGATAAGCCTTTAAGTACTTCAAGACATCTGCATTTCCTCTAATTATCTTTTCTTATATCAATTTTGCTTAATTAAAAAAAAAAAAGAGCATACTTACCAGACTCTGTTGAAAGTGACTTTTGATAGCATGAGAGGCAGATGATCCCAAAGGAAAGAATGCTTATTTCTGGTCTCAGTGAACTTGTGCTCCTGAATCATATCAGTAATTTTTGAAGCTAAGAAGCAACAGCAATTAAAAACCTAAGGATAATAAAACAAATAAAACAAATCTTGATATTCCTCTATGGTCATCATGAATCCATCCAGAGAGCTGTGCTGAGTAAATCCAATTAGACTCATCCAGGAGCTGTGTGAGAGCGCTCAGGGAGTGAAGGAGGTTGGGAAAGGGAAGAACTACGGTGGTTATGAACTCTCTGACTAAAGAAAGAGGCTTTTCTCTTTCTCCAGTTTGGCATTCTTCATTTCCTTCTGTTGGTTAAAAATAGGAACAGAGTAGACCCATCCTGTGTCTTAGTCTAAAAATATGCTTTGAAAATTACATAGCAAAACAGATAATGAACATACTGCCTAGCTTCTCTCATTTAATATTAGACTCCATGCACTTCTGGAGACAGATAGACCCTGTATGCTTATGGATTTTTCCTTTAATCAGATCTAAATAGTTTTATAAAGTCTGTCATTGGAAACCAATATAAAGGAGCGAGAGAAAAAATCGACCTGCTGTCGCATGAGGGACCTGAAATATTAGATGGTTCCTGGAAGACAGGGAGCGCTGAGAATGCCATCCTGCTCTCAGCTAAGCTCTGATGGAGGGAAGAGTGACAGCTATTTATTAGAACAGAAAACAGGGCATGTTCTTTAAAGATCAGCAACACGATGTAAATATTGACTCGCCTCAATTTTTAAGCTGATGAAAGGGTGTCTGTAATGTTAAGCCCTCCTTCTGCAAATCGGTCCTGTCAACACGGCACGATAGGACGGGCAGATATTGACAAGAAATGAGAAAAGATTTGCCAACGGCGCATTCATATTTTTTCTCATTTAAAATACATGGGAATACTTTATAAGTCCCAGTGGAGAAGTCGAGGGCAACGTTCTCAATTACCTTAGAAGCTGGACAGGTACAATCTAATAGTTAAGGAAGGACCTTAGTAACCTCCGTAACCATGCAAACCTTTTTCTTCCCAGAGAACGTTAGTTCTATGCTAATGCTTTAGCACTGCAATTTTCATTTAAATTCCTCAAATGAAAAAGTTTATCTTGATTTCTCTCTTTGGCACCTGCTGGAAATGTTCAAATTTGAGGTTTGAAGAAAACATAGGAAACTTAGAAATTGACACCTGTGCTTTCCTTTTGCTGGTGTCTCCCCTTGAATGACTACGATAAAACCCTTATTCCTCCATGGTATGGAGATATTTTCAGCAGGGTGAGCAGAGGAAACACATTTGTTTCCTTGACTAATTTTACTGACTCGTAAGGGCACCAGGAGTCAACTTACCTCAGAGTCTCTGCCTTCTTATCTTTAAAAGTGCAAAGCATTTTCCTGACACTTGCCCTAAGTAGTTGTTTTGAGATTTGATTTAGGAGCACATAGATTTTAGTAGACTATAAAAAAGGGGAAGCTGCTGCAAACCTTGGAATTTCAGACACTCAGATGCTTCTGCCACACCATTCTGATGAATGCTGCAAGGGCTTTAGGGCACCTCCAAAGTGGAAATGACCCACGTCAATTTTAAGATCCAATATGTTCAATCAAATATGTGCATCCCCTTTTCCCAAAAGGTACATAAAAATAGGATTCAGGTTGGACCCTAGAACACTCTGTCTTCCTACACACTTACATAGTTCATGTGTGACCCATAGACAAATTCTGTGTCTAAAAGTAACAACTCCTCACCTTTTTTAAAGCACATACCAGACACTAACATCCATTCACCTTCATCATGGAAAAGGGACAGTATTTCGGGGTAAAGACACATAGCTACAAAGTTGCTTGATGTGATCAAAGATACCAGATTATTACTGAGTGATGGCTCTCCATCTGGTTAGTAGCTAGAGGCAAAGAATCACCAAAGCTGTCCTTCTAGATGCTTCCTTCTATCTTCTGTTCTGTTCAGTAAACCATTTGGGCTTCAGCCCTGACTCTGGGCATGATTCCGGCAAATTAGCATTATGCAAGTTCGAGCAGCTTGTGAACACACAGGTGAGGGGGCTGGGAAAAGGGACATTGAAAGGGGTCAGTGGAGAGATGAGAGGAAATCTGCATGATTTTAAGGTAATAGACATACCTGTGGCTAATAATGGCTCCAGAATATTTACAAGACCTTGAATAAGTTTTCTAACTTCTTTGAGCCTCAGTTTAAACTCTGATTTTCCTATCCCTGTCTACATTATCGTTCTATCTCTATCTATATATTTCTGGATGTCTATCTCTGCTTCTCTGCAGTTTATAGCCTTTGTTAATGTGGATGATTTTACAACCACACCACGCAGACAGACCTCAATCTACTAATGTGGAATCAATGAATACGGACTTAGAACAAGGTATGCACAGTTGGCTCAGGGTTGCTGTGTGGACAGTTTTCAGCACACTGCTGAGTGTAAACCTCTCCACACAATGCTTGCACATGGTCAAATATCAAAGAAGATTTGGTTTGGTTAGATTATGGTGATGATGAAGAAGAAGAAAATTCATATTTCCTTGCAACGATCCTCAGGAACAGAAGGTGTTTAATTCTAGAATCTGTGAGGGTGAAAGCATTGCTTATTTTTAAAATAGTCACATACCAATGGTGGGGTCAAGAACATGTTCTGTTGTGCCACAGAAACAAATGCACAAATGGAACCATTGGTGGGGTAAGTCCCCATCCCCTCCTGTTGGTTTGTGGAATGGAATGAGAAAGTTGCAACTCCATCCTAGGACAAGACCAGGCTCACGGTGCTGCAAATCTTGAATCATTATGAGAAGTTGGGCAACGTCAAGGTAATCTGTCAGAGGTAAGTGTTATTACTAGTTTTCCTAAGAATAGATGGTATAATTGAACTTAATCACTTTCAGAAAAAGTACCAGGCTCTGGACTAGATTCTCCTAGTGCAAAGATAACCCTTATCCCACACTCTTTTTGACCAGTATTGGGACATACAGAAATCTAAACAAGGAGATGCCGATATTAGGCATAAGTGTGAGGAAGTATTCCTTGTCACAATGGGGAAGCAGATTGCTCAGGTTACCTTCGGAATTTCAAGGCACTCTTTAAAGGAGAACTAATCTTGAACAATGTGTAAGAAGTTGACAAAATCATTCAGGCAAAGATAATCTTCTCATGTGAAAGCCTGGGAGTGGGAGGGTGTGAGGACTCTCATGCATGAACATGGGGAGTGGGGTAGGGGGGCGTGTTAGTGAGGCTTCTTAGAGAAAAGGAACCAAGAAGATAAAGATAGATACATAAAAGGGTATTTGTTATGGGAGTTGGCCTCCTTGATTATGGAGGTTGAGAAGTCCTGTGTTCTGCCATGGGCAAGCTGGAAACCCAGAAACATGGTGTGATTTTAACTGAATTTGAAGGTCCTGTTGGGGTTGCTGATGAGAATTCCCAAATCTAAAGGCCCAAGAACCTGGAGCTCTACTGTCTAAAATTGGAAAAACATGACTGCCCCAGGTCCAGAAGAGAGAAAGCAAATTCTTCCTTCCTCCCCTTTTGTTCTATTCAGGTTCTTAAAGGAGTAGATGATGTTGGCCAACAGTAGTGAGGCCAGGTCTACCGTATTGAGTCAACTGATTTAAATGCCAATATCTTCCAGAAACACCCTCACAGGTGCACCGAGAGGTAATATTTTACCAGTTATCATGGCATGCCTTAACCCAGTCACATTGACATGTAAAATTAACCATCCTGGGGGCAAATCCTCAAGAGGCCTAAGCATCTAACACAGAAGTATGTGTTAAACTTATGTGGAGCAGCAAGGGACCACGTGAGAGAAGAAATGGTGAATCCTGTTCCACACTTGGCCATTTGCCACTGTTCTCTATGCAACGCTTCATGTACCTCGTTCTCAAATTACTCACCATCCACACAGAGCCACTGCCTTGGTCAGCCTATTCAGATTATCTTTTTCATAGCATTTACAATAAAAATAGGTTTCTATTTTACAGATATGTTTTTCAATTTCAGGAATCAAAGATACATCAGATTTCTTTTTCTTATTATGAAATTTAATACTGTCCTTGAAAGTCTACCCTGCTTGGATGTAGAGAAAGAAATCAACCCTCATCATATTTGAAGTTTTCTTCCTTAAGAGCTCTGGAAAGTTCCTGGGGTGATACATTGCACAGGTAATCAAGTCCTCACAGGATGTGACCTTTTCCCAGACTCATTTGTCCCTATTGTATCTTCTGCACCATCCTAAGGATATGGACAAATTTGGTCAAATTAGGGTGCCACACGGCCCTTCTCCTCTCAGGTTCGACCTCAACTAGGGGCCCTTCTTGAAAGTGTGACGGTTAGTCAGAGACTTGGTTCCCTTCCAAGACTCAGGATCCACCTTCCCCTTTTTGCCGGGCAACCTCTTTGCTATAAGACAGAAGGAAAAACTCAGGGAAAGACAGATAATTAGTTTTTCAAAAACAACACATTTTAGCTATAATTTTTAATATTTCTTATCAGGAGGTATCTGTCCTCACTCATTAGGCTGTGAATTTAGGAAAGCAAGTTCTCTCTCTTGTTCTCAAACTACTGGCATAGTGCCCGAGGTACCACAGGGTTTTTGTAAATGTGTTGAAAAATTTAATTTATTCTAAACACTAAAGCACTTTTCACTAACCTAATTTTTCAAAAGAAGAAACCTAAATATAATTATTTGGTACTTAACAAGTACTTTACAACCAGAGTTGAAATAATCATAAATACACTTATTCTGTTCAGCCCCACTCCCAACTTCGCAGGTGTATGTTGCTGTAAAGCATGTGCCTGACAGAATCTGAAGTGTCAGAAATTACAGATTTTCTTTCCTTGTCCTCTATACAGGGGCCTTACATCATACATATAATGAAGTTTTAGGTTATCTGTCTCCTAAGTAGGTTGATTTTTTTCTTCACCTACTCAAACTAAAATAGTAGTATACAGGTTAAATGAGAGGCAGAGGGGTACCAGAATAAAGTTTGAAAATCCTCCTCTTTGTATTGAATTTTCCTTATAAGTGTGAACAATTAAAGATACTGACTTTTTTCTTCCCACAAAATCAAGGTCTTAAAATGCTCTTTAATTGAAAGTGATTTGGTTGCATGGTAATAAAAACGGGTAGATTTCCCAGTGGCAAGCAGAAAAGCCCATGGGGAGCATGACACCAATAAAACTGACCAGGGCATGCAGTTGGAAATAAGACTCTCAAGTTAGAACACTTTTATACTTATTCATACTTTGACATTGCTCAACTCTGAAAATCTCCTTTCCCTACTTTAAATGCCCCAGAGAAGGCTGTTGTTGTACGGGTTGCGTGTAGGGTCCTGACTGTCAGCATTTTCCAGGCCCAAGAGCATTCACAGGTGTTTCTATAATCATTACACATAGTTATGACATTTGATCATTTGGCAATCACATGCACTCTTTTATGGTGATCTCTGTTATATTAGCATGTAGCTACTATTTTCTATAGACAAAAGTTGTATCATAAAATGAAGGGCATACATTTTGGATTTAGAAAAACTCAGTATTTCTGGAAAAAGAACTTGAGCATATCACTCAGACTCAGTAGCACATGCTTTGGAGGGTAATGGTTAAGATAAAAAAAAATTAAATGTGGAGCGGTGCCTGTGGCTCAAAGGAGTAAGGCACCAGCCCCATGTATCAGAGGTGGTGGGTTCAAACTCGACCCTGGCCAAAAACTGCAAAAAAAAAATATTTAGATGCAGTGATTTGGGCATCACTCTGGACAGATTTATGAGGATTCATCAAGAAGATGGGTTTTTGAGATTTCCTCAAGATTGCAGAGGTTAGTGTTACACAGGAGCTTTGTAACTGTCTATCTCTTTGTCTCAACTGGCTTATTTCCACTATGACATGTGTAGCTTGAATCTGCTATAGAATGGATTGGCCTCCTGCATTCTATTTTGTTTAGAGCAAGATTTCTAATGTTATTAAACTGACATATAAAACACTGTGTAGAGAGTAAACAAATACTATTATTCTGTTGTTCTTAATTGTGCTAGAGGTAGGCTCCACTATTAGTAATACATAATACATTTCAAGCACAAAGACTTATAAGTAGAAGGGTGTTTGGTTTCTTTTGGCCTGGCTGCCCATATTTTCTGGTTTATACTATTTTTTTAGTATGCAGCTATGTGGCTCAGTACTAATTATTATGCTTTGATCACTTGTGATTTATGTGTGTGTCAACACTTATTTTTAAAGACTGTTTAACACCATCCAGAATCTGGCTGATCAGCTAGTTAAGAGTGTTGCCCTTTGCTTACATAACTGTGATCTGAAATACTCACTTAAAAAAAAATAAACCTTAAAATCAATAGTTCATTGCAAAAGTAATTCTCAATATTCAGTGTAATATAACCCTTAGCATATTTATCCAATTGTTAATTTGGGTTTTATGTTTGGTTTATCTGATGTTGTTCAAATCTTGTATCTATATACTTAACAGTTAAAATACAACACTGCGATAGTCCCAAGAGTCTCAGCTCGCATTTGTTTTGGAAAGGTGAAACTCACTATTTGGACACATCAATATTGACGTTGGATTCTCTGGAGAATTTTTGCCCGGATTTTAGGCATTCAAAAGTGACTTACTGGAAACAGGGTCTACTTTTAATGAGAGAGGAACGTCTAATAGACTCTCTGTTCTAAATTGGAAGTTTGGTGATCAGACAGAGAGAAGAGCGATTCTGGGGAGCACCCTTGATTTTAAAAGTCTACATTCCCCGGTGAGGTAGAGCGTCCTGGGACTGCCGACACCCTTTGATCCAGAGAAGCTGAGATTACATGTATATAATTAGTGTAGACAAGCATTAAGTGCTCTCGCAGTTTATAGCTTGTTTCAGTCTCATCTTTCATTTCCTTAAATATAATCAGGGACCATAGTTACCTCAACCAAAACAGATTGAAAGAGACATCAAACAGATGTCGCTTAACTCCTCCTATGAAAGAACACCAGACTAGAGAAACATTACATAGAAGTTGTAAAGCACCGGGTGAAACCCAGGCAGGAATTCAGGTCTTAGAGCACAGGGATGTCATTCTGCTAAGAAAGAAGGCTGTCACCAAGGATGAGGAAGGATGGCTCCGATTTTTGAACTAGGATAAATACTTCCATGTAAGGTTGATGTAGTATCTTCATATTTTAAGTGTTTAAATGACGTTGCTGTTTCATAGGGGAATTTTGTCATATAGGATACAAAACAGTAGTGTCCCCTTATTTGTGGTTTTGCTTCCCTAGGTTTCAAACTGCAGTCTAAAAATACTACATTGCTACTCTTGTGCTTGGGACATCATTATTATGTAAAACAAAGATTACTTGAACATGAGCACTGTAATACTGTGACAGTTCATCTGATCACCAGGACAGCCACAAGGTGACTAATGACCATCTGGGTGGGACAGAGTAGGATGGTGTAAGATTTCACTAGGTATTCAGAATGGTGTATAATTTAAAATTTATGAATTGTTAATTTTTTAAAATGTTTGATTTAAATCACAATATCTGTTATTCACCTGACTTTGTCTCATCACCTAGGCATTGTATCTTAGTGTGCCTAATTTATAAATCCAACTTTATTACAGGTATGCGTATATAGGAAAAAACATAGTGTATTTAAGGTTTGATACTATCTGTGGTTTGGGGCATCCCCTGGGAGCCTTGGAACATGTCCCCTGAGGATAAGAGGAAAGCTGCTGTATGATTAAATTAGACATAGAGACCAAGGAGAATTAGGACAGTGTAGGGAAGAGAAGTAGAGAAAAGAAACGGCAACTTTGGGAATCAAATACCAAGATTTCGGGGATCTTTCATAAATACCATTCAACATTTGCTTGGAGGAAACAGCCACAGACAAAATGTTTTCATTTGCGATACTCCAACAAATAGAAATAAGCAACTAAGTCTATCTACAAGGTGTATTCACAGATTAGTCCTTGTCTCCTCACAGGAACTCTCAAGAATTAAAAGGGTGCATGTCGGATCTATTAGCATTCAGTATAAATGTCTTAATAATTAAGTAAATGAGATGAGGTATATATTAACCAGTATGATGTAAGCATTCATAATTCTCTATGAAATCAGCACACTGTACCCCATAAATGCATTGATGTATACATGATCTATGTATTTACAATTTAATCAAAAAAAAAAAGAAAAAGGAAAAATAAATAAATAAGTTATCAACAACAACAACACAACAACAAAATAATTGAAAGAGTGATGGTTCTCATTTCCACAGGGGAACAAGGTGAAAACTGAGGTCTAAGAAGGCTCTTTCTTAACAGAGGCTGTGTACCAAGGCGAGAGCACTCCACACTCCACACCTTCATCCTTTTTGCATCTTCTACCAACTTGCCTGCTGGTGGTGTGATGCTTGAGCCTGTGCTCCTTTCTTGTCTTAGATGAATCATGTATCATCTCAGTGTGAAGAGTGTAGAAAAATATTTTGACACTCTGCTATAGAAACCATAATCAGAAAAAAATATTAATAACCCAGGCAGAGACAGAGTATGTTCGTACACCCTACCTGTAATCTGAGAAAAACCCTGTCTCACTTCTATGAATATTACATGCTTTATGAAGCGGCACATTGACGGTATATCACCTTTTTTGTTAACTTCCCATTAAAATGAGATGGCTTATTATAAATGGGAAGAGGCATTGATTAGGGGGGAAGATGATGGCTCTATTAGGAACTAGACAGAATGTCTGATGAATAATTGCTTCCCCAAACTGTATGAAACTCTTTGTTTTGCATAAATATTGGTTATATAATATGCATAGGCTTCTGCTGATTACATGGGCTGGGTCTCAGAAATTTTCTGTAGAGTAGGAAAATGCTCTTTGAAATGAGTTTTATTTGCTTCTTCATTATCAAATTATAAATCTCTTGTACCTTTGACAGTTGCAGTAAAATTATTGCCAGACTAAGCTGGTGGACGTGGGGAGGAGGGGATGGGTCAATTCATCCCTAATGTGTACGAGTCACACTATCTGGGTAATGGGCATACTTAGAACTTTGACTTGAACTTCACAAAAGGGATTCATGTAGCCAAAACATTTGTACTCCCATAATATCCTGAAATAAAAATTGAAATAAATAAAATAAAATAAAAAATCTTAACATCCCCCCAATATAGTCAGAAAAAGAATATGGAGGAGCTTTTTCTAATCTTTTTTTTCCCCCTAACATGGCATAATTAGATCTTAATATCCTCTGTACCAAGGACCCTTTTCTTACCTATTTTATATTTAGAAACCTAAAAAGTGATGACTTATAAGCAGGGTTTTGGTGGCATTTATGTCCTTTAGTATTTTTGTGGCATGTACATGTCAAAAAGGCAGAGTAAGTTTACAGTTAATTCATTAAATGGAGGATTTGGGGGCACAGTAATTGCCCTGTCAATCCCTGTTAAGTATTTAAAAACATTCAAAAGCAAGAATTTCAATTATTAAATATTATTTCCACTTCCACAAGGAAAAATCTTCCTTAATTGATTTTCTTAAGGTTTTGGCAATGATATCTCTACCCTCTCATGTCACACAATATTCCAATTTTCATGAAACCAACTGTAATTTATCTATCACTCCAGAGCTCTGCAATCCACATTATCCATGGGTCTGATCTCATGTTAAAAGTCAAAATATTGTGTGATGAAATTAGAATAGCTATGAGATAATTTCAGTCTTTTATCTCAAGTGCAACTCCTCATTTTGATCTTAGCAAAAGGTTTCTGTTTGCTTTGGTTTTAGAGATGACTCATTTTTACAAAAAGAGAAAGAAAAAGGCTAACATTTTTCCTGCTGCCTATAACTCACTCTAATCCTTAGCTCATAAATCAGGGTTTTCACCTTTCTCAGCCTCTGAAAACAAACCCAAACCTTCATAAATGCATTTTCTATTGATCCACTGCTTATGAAACCCTTTACCTTTTCTCTGGGACCCACCATTTATACCTAACTCCTAAGATAAATTACAATTTCAAACTGAGATGAGCTAAATTGTTTCTAACCCATTTTGCAAACGGAATTTCCCGTCATAGAAAAAAATTTGGATTTGAAGAGTAGAATAGTCTTGCAAAAAAGCCCTATCTTGACCCAAAATCACAAAGTAAGATTTTGCACTGTGTATTTTCTTGGATGTATGTGGTCTGGCTAAAAATATGTTGATCTTTTAAAATTGTAGTGAGCTCGTAGAAAGTCAAAAGTTCACAGGATGATGCAACAGAATGAAGGAGTTTTGCCTGATCAGAGCAAAGCGAATGTTGAGTGACACACTGCCTGATTAGAAGGGACTGGGGAAAAGACAGGTGTCACTGCTATTCCTTCTTGTGAGGAATAATGTCACAAGGTGGCACACCTGGATGTTTTATACCAGAAGCCACTGGAAGTTGTATTGGGATTGGGATTATGACTGAATGGCTCTTGTAAGAATTGTTGAGTTCGGGGTAGAGAATGAAAAGCAAACAGTAGTCTCAGGATCATGGCAAGCCATGTTTAACCCAGGTCCTGATATTCCTTGAACTTTTCTCCAGAATGTCCCTCCTTTAGTAGAAGAAAGCAAACAGCAGTTATAGCTCACTCACCCATCAGGCATTTCTTTAAAGTTTTCATGTTTTATAAGGGCATGGGTTCTAAATTCAGATTACCTAGGTTCAAATTCTAGCCCCAGCATTTACTATATTATCTCTTTGGGAAATTTACTAAAATTTCCCTTAGTTTCCTCATCTGTAAAATGCACCGATCTCATTATTAGGAGAATTCACAAGACATAATCTATGGCAAGTATTTAGCATAGTGTTTAGCAACTAAAAAATATTAAGTATTAACAATTATTATTACCTTAATACTCATGCCAAATTTTGATTGCCTTGAAAATATAACCCTATTTGCTTTGACATTAAAGTAAATACTTATGTACCATTCAAGAAAATTGATTCTCTAATAAGTTTTTTTTTTTTTTTCAATTTCAGATTAATATGGGGGTGAAAATGATTAGGACACATGGTATGTGTTTGTGAGGTAAAGTTCAAGTGAGCCCTTCACTCAGGGAGTATGCTGTATTCCCTTACATTGTGCCCATTAGGTTAGAATTTACCAATCCCCCTCCTTCCTCCCTTCTCTCCTTTTCCTCTCCTACCCACTTGAATATAATTGTATTTTTCTCTTATGTGAGTATATAGTTCTTTATCTGTTGGTATTGAATACATTCTTGTGATACCTTACTAAGAAAAGTAGTGTGCTTTAGCTCCATCCAGGTTAATTCAAAAATGTGCGATGTTTTCAGTATGGTTTTGTGTATCTTTGTTATGACACAGTGCATCTTTGGTGATGTTATATTTCAGTATCAGGAGCACAAGAATATGCTATGAACTGATCTCTTAATTTTGCCTGCTAGGTCTGGTGATAAGAGAAGGCCATGAACTATAATTAATTGATCAGGATTGATCAGGGGACTTATTGAACATCATTCACAAACCTGGTCATTTTCATGTGCTTGTTAAGTAGGAACTGATCCTAAGAGTTTCAAGGTGAGAGGAGTTGTATCCTACCAGTCACGCTTGTGCCCCGCAGAGGAAGGAGCATTTGGGATTACATTCTTTGACTGAGGAATTTTTGAGCCACGCACAGAGGGAAATCATCCTGTAATATCTTCAAAGTCATTCCTTAATATAAAAGATGAAAATAGCAATGAATGTAAGGATAACTTTGAAAATACAAGGTAGAATTAAATCCCCCCCGGCAAAATTTTCTAAGGAACTAAAATATTTTCAGAGAACTTCATGAAAACAAATGGTTACTGCCTTGCACAGGCTGCAGCTCTAACGCTTATCATGGTCGCTGATGTACTTTATGTGTTCACAGTGCAATTTACTGCATGAATGATTAAATAAACAAATTCTTGGTTTCGTAGATAAATTTGGAAGCTAAGAATAGTTTTCTTGTTAATAGATAATTTGAGGAAAGACAGCAGCTAAGAAATAACCAGCATTAATTATAAAAATATCCCAAACCAAACCAAACCACACTGTGTTTTGAGCCATTTGTCTTATTGTACACTTCGGGATCAGACAGGCACAAAGATGCAGACTGATGCCGGGCAGCTCTTGTGTTTATGCTTGAGGAGGCAGTGGGTAGTCTGGGATTCTATCTGTGAACTGAAACTCATGTTTTTTCCACACATTT
Source organism: Perodicticus potto (assembly GCA_963574655.1). NCBI lineage: Eukaryota > Metazoa > Chordata > Mammalia > Primates > Lorisidae > Perodicticus > Perodicticus potto. Next base: position 6,728 of record CAUYRH010065857.1, on the reverse strand, counting down.
GAAGATGGTAGGCTATGAGTTTTGTAAAGTATCCAGAGATGCTACTTCTTCCCCACTCTAACATGAACCCTACCAACAGAGAAACTAAAATTCACCAGGGACAGCAAACACTGGTCTTTGATTGTCATTTGCCTGGTGCCAAATATTGAAACAGCACTTGAGAAAAAAAAAATCATCCTGTAATGTCTTCAAAGTCATTCCTTATTATAAAAGATGAAAATAGCAATGAATGTAAGGATAACATATCAGCAAACTCACAAACCATCTGATAGAATTGGAAAAAGAAGAACAATCTAAGCCTAAACTCAGCAGAAGAAAAGAAATATCCAAAATTAAATCTGAGATCAATGAAATTGAAAACAAAAGAATCATTCAGAAAATTAATGAAACAAGGAGCTGGTTTTTAAAAAAATAAATAAAATAGATAAGCCTTTGGCCAGACAAACTAGAAATAAAAAGGTAAAATCTCTAGTAACTTCAATCAGAAATGATAAAGGGGAAATAATGACTGATGTTACAGAAATACAAGAGATTATCTTTGAATACTACCAGAAACTTTATGCCCAGAACTTGGACAATGTCAAGGAAATGGATCAATATTTGGAATCACACCCTCTCCCTAGACTTAGCCCAGATGAAATAGATGTCCTCAACAATTTCTAGCACTGAGATCAGAGAAACAATAAAAAATCTCCCAACAAAAAAATGCCCTGGTCCGGATGGTCTCACACCAGAATTTTATCAAATTTTCAAAGAAGAGCTTATTCCTATACTCAAGAAATTATTCCAAAAAATTGAGGAGGAAAGAATCTTCCCCAATATGTTCTATGAAGCAAACATCACCCTAATACCAAAACCAGGTTAAGACCCAAATTAAAAGGAGAACTTTAGACCAATTTCACTAATGAATATTGATGCAAAAATTCTCAACAAAATCTTGGCTAACAGATTATTGCTTATCATCAAAAAAGTTATACATCACGATCAAGTAGGTTTTATCCCAGGGATGCAGGGTTGGTTTAATATTTGAAAGTCCATCAACGTTATTCACAGTATCAACAGAAGCAGAACCAAGGACTATATGATCCTCTCAATAGATGCAGAAAAAGCATTTGATAAATTATTTTATACAGTGTTGAACTTGATTATCTTAATGTTTTACCATCTGTAATTTTTCATTCTTTTAGTATCCCTGCCAAAGTGTTGGTCTATGTTAGCTTATTGTATCATCAGCAAATAAAATTTAAACAGGTAACACAATCTTTGATCCAGTAGAGTAGTTAACATAAGCAAAGCTCACCCTCCTGAGTTGAAAATGTATAGACAAGACATTATCATTGAAATTAAATGGTGACAGACATGTCCAAGGAATATTGTAGGGATCTGATCCCTTTATGAATCTTGTGACAGATGAATGTGTGGAGATGGCAACCAGTGGGCAGCAGAACAATACTGGAATAGTGGTAATATGAGGAAATAGCATTATCATATGAGAAGCCTTGGAATGAGCATAAATAATGACTATTCAGCAGAGAAGTCCATGTCCCCTCTCCAATGAGCCTGTTTTACTATGACGTCAAAATCGAGTCTCGTACATTTTCATATTCAACTTTTTGCTAAATAAACTTTTCTAATGGTGAAAAAATAAATTAATTAAAATCCATAACACTTTATCTATAAAAGGACATATGATTAACTCAAAAGATGTTGAAAACCTATACAGAGAAAACTATACAATTTTTTTAAAGCCATTAATAAAGTTATCTTTAAAAATGGCAAGCCAGGCTCGGTGCCCATATCACAGTGGTTATGGCACCAGCCACATACACTGAGGCTGGCAAGTTCAGACCTGGCCTGGGCCAGCTAAACAACATGACAACTGTAACAAAAATAATAGCGAGGCATTATGGCGGGTGCCTGTAGTCCCAGCTACTTGGGAGGCTGAGGCAAGAGAATCACTTAAGCCCAAGAGTTTGAGGTTGCTATGAGCTGTGATGCCACAACACTCTACCCAGGGCAACATAGTGAGATTCTGTCTCAAAAAAAAAAAAAAAAAAAAAATGGAGAGCCATACCATGTTAGGATTTGAAAAACTAAAAATTACAAAGATATGAATTACCCCCAAATTCATTAATAGACTAACACTCCAGTCTTGATCAAAATCCGGCAGATTTCTTTATGTGGGATTTGATAAACTGAATTTATGGAAATGTAGATGCCTAAGAATACCCAAAATATTCTTGAAAAAGTTGGAAAGATTTGCTTCACCCTATATCAAGACTTATTATAAATCTATAATAATTAAGATAATATAGTATTTGCTCAAGGACAGAAAAATAGACCAATACAACAGAATAGAGAAGCCAAAACAGATTCATGCATCAACAGATACTTAATATATGACAGAACAATATTATAGATGATAAGGAAAAGAACAGACTGTTAAAAATATGGTATTGGGACTATTTTTCTTCCAATGGGGAAAAATAAAATGAGTCCTTTCTCTCCCATAAAGGGAGTTAATAAAAATTAACTCCATGTGAATTGAAAATCGAAATAAGATAGGCAAAACTATGAAGTTTTCAAAATATAGGAAAATTATTACTCCAGGGTAAGAATCTCTTAAACATAAAAGTACTAACCCTAAAGGAAAAAATTCAACTTCATTAAAATTAAGCATATACCCTGTATTTTAGCAATGTTTGAAACAATATTACTAAGAAAATGCAAGACTCCTGAGTATATAAAGAACACCTACAAATCAAGAAGAATAACCCAACCTACAGACAAATAGCCAAAACTTACAAATAGGCACTTCCCAAAAAAGGAAACCCAAATACATAATAAACATCTGAAAAGATTTTAGACCTCATCAGTCAGAAAAATTAAAAATTCCAAGTTATAATTTCAGAACCACATCACTGGGAAACATTAAAGTCTGACACCACAATGTGTTAGTTAGAAAGTGGAACGTTAGGAAATCTCACACCCGACTGGCGAAGGTAAACTTATATAAGCCACTTTGGGGATTTGATTAGCATTACCTATCAACTTAAAAATAGGCACGCCCAGTGTAGGAGAATTGGGGAAAGGTTAATCAAAGGACTCCAAATTTTAATTAGACAGAAAGAATAAGTTCAAGAGATGTGTTGTATGTCATGGTGACTTCAGTTAATAAATTTTAGATTTGAAAATTGCTAAGAGAGATTTTCTCAACACACAGAAAAAAAAAATGACAAGTACGTGCAGTAATGCATATGTTAAATAGCTTGATTTGGCCATTCCAGCGTATACATACATCAAAACATGTTGTATACCATAAATATATGCAATTTTTACTTGTCAGTTTAAATAAATTGACACATAGGCATAACCTTTCACAAGTCAGAAGCTCATAGGCATAACCTTTCACAAGTCAGAAGCTCATGTACACATACAGCAGGAAAGACGCTACCACTGCCCCAAATTGGAATCAACCCGAATCTCTGTCATCCATAAAGTGGACAGATTATGATACATTCACGCAGTGGAATACCAAGTCACAACAGACATGGGCAGCAATAACCAAGGCATCACGGAGGAGTCTCACAGGCATCAAAAAGCTAGAGACCAAATAATAGGTATGGTATGAATCGTCCCATGGAAAGCTCAGGAACAGGCAAAACTTCATGTTGTTTTCTGTTTTTGTTTTGTTTTTTGTTGTTGAGTTTTTTGGTTTTGGGGGTTTTTTTGAGACAGAGTCTCACTCTGTCACCCTGAGTGCAGTGGCATCGTAGCTCACAGCAACCTCATAGTCTTGGGCTCAAGCAACCCTCCTCCCTTAGCCTCTACAGTAGCTCAGACTTCCACAAAGCCCAGTTCCTTTTTCTATTTTTATTAGAGATGGGATCTCACATTTTCTCAGGCTAGTCTGGAACTCCTGAGCTCAGGCGATCCACCTGCCTCAGCCTCCCAGAGTGCTGTACTGACAGGTGTGAGCCACCACATCCGGCAGCAATATTGTTCTTAAAAGCATAAGTGGTAAGTATAACGAAAAGCAAAAAATGAGTACTATCAGAGAAGTCAGGACGTAAGATTCTTAAAGGGAGAAGATAAAAAGTCAGGATCATACAACAGCATATACCGCAGTATTCTATTTTGAAATGGGTGTAGTTTTTATAGTGTTCTATGTTTTATTACCGCTCGTGGTGCCTATGTTTTGGCACTTTTCTACACTTATATAAAATATGAAAATACAAATATTAATAACTGCTTTTGTTTTTGTTTTAAAAGAAATGCTGAATACCTGAGAGGCAATGTAGCAGAGAGGTTAAGATGAGGCTTTGCAATCTAGATTCCAGTGTACCTCCATCACTCAGTCAGCCCTGGGACCTGCGCTGGTTAATTAATTGCCTGAAAGCCGGAGGATCTATCCTTCACTGCACTTTGGAATCACCTGGGGAGCCTTAAAAACTGCTAAAGCCCAGTTCCCACATCCAGAGGTTCTGATTTAATTGGTCCAGGTGAATGACACTGGTAGTTTTACAAGTTCCTCCAGGCAATGCTCATAGGCAGCCACAGGTGTGAATCAATGCTCTACGCCCTAGTTTCCTCATCTATAAGACTGGGATAAGGATGATGATAATAGTAACAGCACCCTGTTGGAGGGTTGTTGAAAAAAAATAGCGTGTACACAGTGCTTAGGAGAGTGTCTGGTATTTAACGAAGTATCACTCTGACTGTTAAATTGCTCATCTTACTACTTGCAAACAAGTTTTAAAATTTGATTGCAATGGATATTGAAGAATCATAAGAAATAGATAATAATTTTAAGAAATCAGATTTGACGATTGCAAAAGGATAAAAGATGAGAACACTGGTTGGCAAGCTTTGGGGGTAAAAAAGGAAAGATAAAACCAGTCTTTTAACTTTAGCTATCTAGACAAAATCTCTTAGCTACCCTCTGTTGTAATTTTCCAAGTTTATACAAGTGATTCAAAACCAGGGAAAAACTTGGACTTATGTCTGCTGGCCTTATGGTGGATAAAATCTTAGAATGGCTAATGGCTTATAGATACATTGTCCTCTTTGTTTAAGGCTTTTGTTTTCTAAGCAAAAAAAATAATTAAACTTGATTAATCTCACCTCCCTCTACAATGTTCTAAACAGCTGGTGCTTTTTCAGGACATGCTACTTTTTACTTGAACTCCATGATATAGTATTTGTCATAAACATGCTATAGAGTGGATTTGTGATTTTCTAAACCAATCAGTAATCATTGCATTAGGAATCTTCCTTCATGCAGACAAAATTAAAAATTTGCTTCATAATCTCAGACCTCAAAAAAAGTCTCTCTCTAATTGCATTCGTGAGTTGGGCACCTCCACAACCTAAAAAATACTGTTAAGTATCTGGAATTCACAATAACAATTTTTTTGTTATTAACTAAGCTGATTTGTCACTTCAAACACAACTTGAATTGAATGGGTTATTAGGCTTATTCCCCTAACCTATCATTTAGCAAATAAACACTGAAGTAGAATGTCCACCAAAGGCAAAGAAAAAAGTGGAGAAGGGATGCCTGAAACAGAGGAGGAGGTTATGGGATGGTGAGAAGAGTTGAGGGACTCCATTGCCCAGCTCGGCCCTCAGCCAGATTCTATCTAGTCCACCTGTCACATGCCAAGAAAAATAAGTACATTTTTCAGGGGCTGAGAGCTCCAGCTCTCTCCTCTGACCTCCTTCCTGCCTGACCCTTTGACCTCCCCTGCAGGAGCTGCTCTGAGCAACTGTGCCCAGCACCTGGGAGGCAAAAGAGCCCTGCAGAAGCCAAGAAGTCAACATTCCTCCAGGAATGCTGTGGCTAGAGAATTCCACCAATTCAGCTGTGACCCTTACCCCGCCCTCGATCTGGGCTTCCATCCAAACCTTCTCCTCCTTCACTGTCAAAATCGAGAAGCCAAGACCCCCAGCCCTGTCTCATGCCTCCTCTCCCTCTCTTCTCATCTCCACCCCCAGCAAGGCCCCTCAATTCTTCCCACCTGGCGCCCCCTATTTGTGGTATTCAGTACACATACAGCATAATCAGCATGCTTATTACAGGCTTACATGTATTACATACATGCTTATTATGCTATATGTGTACTGAATACCACAATTGCAACACAATGAGAAGTATTTTTTTCATCTACACATAGAAAAGGTACAGTAAAAAATATGGTATAAAAAATAAAAAATAGTATCCGTGTATCAGGCACTTACCGTGAGTAGAGCTTACAGGACTGGAAGTTGCCCTGGGTGAGTCGATGAACAGTGAGTGAATGCAAATGGCTAGGACATTACTATTCACCACTGTAGACTTTACAAATGCTGCACTTACACTAATTTTTAGACTTCTCTTCCTTCAATAGTCAATTAACCTTTGCTTGCTGTAAATTTTTTATAAGCAAATGGTTTTTAGTTTATTTTTTTTTTTTTTTTTTTGAGACAGAGCCTCAAGCTGTCACCCTGGATAGAGTGCGGTGGCATCACAGCTCACAGCAACCTCCAATTCCTGGGCTCAAGCGAGTCTCTTGCCTCTGCTTCCCAAGTAGCTGGGACTACAGGCGCCTGCCACAACGCCCGGCCATTTTTTGGTTGCAGCCGTCGAACCCGCCAGCTCAGGTGTACATGGCTGGTGCCTTAGCCCATTGAGCCACAGGCGCCAAGCCATGAATCTGTAATTTTTAAAAACCTTGAGAAGGTTTGCT